>JAQIVZ010000918.1:0-45769 GCA_034700945.1 Arrhopalites spinosus | reverse complement strand
GTAATGTAATGGAGGGGTCCAGGTAATGTAATGGTATTGTAATGGTCAAATCTGAGATGTAATGGTAATGTAATAATGCCAAAAATTTTCGATATGTAATTGTAATGGTAATGTAATGGGGAGTTTGACAAAAGTAATGGTAATGTAATGGATTACTTTTAGTTGCACCTTTGCTCTTTATACTAATACACACTCTCTGTTTAAAATTATATGTCACTTTAAAAGTTATGTTCTTTATTTAGATTTTTGTATCATCCCCAACAATCTTAAACCTCCATTTTTTTGTTGTACGAGATTTACAAATAATTCTTGAAAACTTGACTCAAATTACATGAGAATACTTGAACCATTCCTCTTTTTTTTATGCTGAGACCAATTTGCGAATAATACGCAAATTGTTTGTAATATTTTTTGTAATGTATGTACATACACGTACATTGCAAAAAATAATGCAATCAAGTTTACAAGGAGTCTGCTCCCAAAGTCTGTACAAGGGGATGATGAATATTAAATCAAGATGATTAGAATTTGATCCTTTAAATTTTTGTTGGGCTAGAATAAAATAATCATAAAATATAACATATTGTAAAAAAAGATACAACAACAACAACAAGAAAACTTGATTCAAAATTATAGATTGTTAAGTATACAACAATGGATAATTATATTACACACAAAATTTTGGTGGGTGTTTGATTTATTCATTTTTTTGTTCACAATGAACACACAAAAGAATTCTTCTATTTTCTAAATTAAGGGATATGCTCTAACAAAATATTTGTTCGTTTAATGTTATCAGTTTATAAAAAAATGATAAAAAAACCGTCATTATAATTTAAGGACTGGGGACTGACACTTGAGTAAATTATTATCCCCTACAATTTAACTTCTTCTTCTCCTCCCGATAGAATTTAAAGAGAAAGAGAAAACCGAATAAGGTGAACAAAGTTAAAATTTAGAATAAACATTTTTTTTTTTAAAAAAAAATGTAAATTAAATTGTTTTTTTTTTCTTTTCTTGTTGAAATGATACAACTTTGGGAATGTCCGTCAAAAAAAGTTTTCTTAGAATAGGGCTCTCTCTCTCTCTTAACAAGTACACTGTAGGCGTTACCCGCTTGTCGTCTGTATAAGGGACTGTGAATATTTTAAAAAGTCAACAATGAGAAACCCATCACCATCTTTTTTTACCCCAAAAAAAATTACCCCAAACAACTTGAACGAGGATGATGAAGCTGTACAGAAATTGGAGAGAGTACTTTCAAGACACAATAAATATGTAGTCGTACACAAAGAATTAAATATGGAGTCAATCTTTTTTATCTCTAGTGGATATGGTAAAGGTCAGATGGATTTAAAATAATATTAGATTATTATAATGACATGTTCAAACACAAAATTACAGACTCTGGCCTGTGTACACCAGTGAGAGGGAGAGAGAGGTTCATGGCGTGTTTAATTTTAAGATTTATGACATGTCATGAACGGAATTGTTAGGCAAAAACATTGGAAATCTCCCAAGTCCTTTCTGTCATCTTTTCTACGTACTGTCACACCGTAACAAATGTATAAGAAGTATTGGTTTTATCTTGTAAAAAGTTTGCAAATTACAATTTGAAATCTCTCTCTCTCCTCATCCTCTGTCCCCCCGTGACCTTGACACTGAACAAAAGAGCTTTGAAACCCCCGTCAAAAAGGAGAGAGAGAGAGAATAAACTTTAGCTTTTATTTTTGCAATGTACAAAGAATGGCAATTTTTACTAATGTGCATAGAGTACATGGCAAAGGTAACATTAAGATAAAAAGGAAGTTGATTTTAATAGCCTTTACATTTATTTTTGTACGTACGTAGTGACAGGCCATATTAGTATGTGCAAAAATTAGCGAATGGTGCCATTTTAAATTATGCAAACTTTAAATTCTTTATCTTTACTACAACTACTACAAACTACAATACAAGTTATCTCACGCTGACGCATTCTCAATGTGGTTGACACCTTTGGTCTTAAGTCAATAAATTCCTTTTTTTCAATTTTGGACAAGATAATTCGAAACACATTAAAGACATGAAGGACTTTTGTCCATTCAAGGCACCAAAAGGAACCCCATGCCGACTGCCGACTGGCCACCATTTCATTGGCAATTTTTGCCTCTGTGTCTTGAAATAAATTAACACATGCGGAAAAGATTGAGAGTGTGCAAAAAAAATAGTGAGATTTAAAAAGTTTAAATTATTTAATAAAATAAAAGGCAGTTCCGTAAAAATGATTTAAATTTAATTATCAGCTAATTTGTCTCGTATGGTCACCTCTACTCTTTTAAGGATGAGGATAAGGGTGGTCGTCCAATTTTTAATTTTTTGGAACACCCAACTTAATTATTATGCCTCACACAGCCAAAAAGATGAACAAGTTTAATTTGCATGTTAATTCTTAAATTCCTTAATTCTACATGTCAGTTCTCAATGTACCTGTATATGACTGACAATATATAAAAAAAGTAGACAAATTTCAGTTAAATTAATTTGATTCCAATATAAAATACAATAAATCATTTTTTTCCTTATTTTATTTATTAGTATGATGAGCAATTATATTTGTTCAAAAAAATTAAAATGTTTGCAAATTTTGGAAAAAAAACACGTGGTAAATTATTCTGGTACATAAGTTTTAGTAGTTTTTTAGACTATAATTTAATATTTAAAAAAAACAGTGATTAGAATACGGCCTTGGGGTTGGTGGCTACCAAAGTTTGCAAGTAGGAGAAAAGTGTTCCACCCACGACTATTAAATGTTAAATAAAGTTTAATATTTTCTACACATGTTACAATAGAGAGATGGAGATGGAGAAGACACGAGGTGTCCTGCGGTCTTTTTCTGTCTCAGTCATGAAGTCCATCTTTTTTCCTTCTTGTAGTCAACAATCGTCATTTAACCTGTCAGCTAAAAATCTCCACCCTGAGAGAAGAGAGAGAGAGATGAGACTGAGAAAAAGTGCAAAGTCTGTGCAAATCTTATCAAGTCGTCATCTTACTATTATCAACAAGACAACAAGACGTAATGAAGCCAAGCCCCTTTTTTCTGACTTTAGAAACATTCCATAATTAATGACTCAGACTTTAACTAAATGTACAACCAGTACAAGAGTAGAAAAAACAAACAAATTGTACATGATTTTTTATTTTTTATTTGTTTTTACAATTTTCATAACATTTAGTTTCATTTCATCATCTACCATCTTTAACTATTTAGTCTCGTGAGTCTTCACTTTTTTTAAAACAAGATTTGTGGGCACAAGAAATTTAATAATAATTATGAGGTTGAGGTACATTACACACAGCTCTTTGAAGCTTTTGTCAATTAAATGTATTTATCTGTATTTAGTACAAAATGATTCTTTTTACAATAACTTGTCAAAATTATGTACATGGTCAGATGATGGAGACTTTATTATGATGAATAATTAACATTAAGCAAATTCATTTTATTTTTTCATCTTTTGCTCCTCTTCAAATGGCAAATTACAATCTGCGTAAAAAATTTCAACACATTCTCCTTCCATTTCACAATTTATTTGTTATGAAAGTCCTAATGACAATTATTCTGAGAATTGTAGTTTAATTTTAGTTTTTATAAATAATAAATTATTATTTTTTCAATATTTAATTTAACTTTGTTATACACATTACAACACAGAAGTAAATTTTCTTGTGTGGTCATTTTAATAATGATCACAGGCTTGTAAATATTGTACTGAATTAACTGAAGATGTCAATTTTATTTTAAAGATGATAATTTCAGAAATTTTTAATAAATGACAGAAATTACAATGTCATGAAATATAAATTCATCCATAAAACTTGACTACAGTAGAAAGAAGTGACAAGTTTCGTAAATTCTTTTGCACGTGGTTTTATAATAAAAGATGGTTGAATTATATTTAAAATTAAATCTTGACTCTTGACTACACCATGGGGGTCTGTCTGGCTATCATAAAAATGATCTCGTCCATATTACACACTCACGATTTTCTCCCAAAGTCAAATTAATAAATGTTTGGAAAAATAATGAAAAGGTCATTTTCTCCAACTCACGTAAAAACTTGGTGGCACTCTACAGAATACTGATAAGGTCAATAATAATTCAAAAAAAAAAACATTTTTATTCACTTTCAACATGTCCGCACTTTTTTTTACATTACTTGAGGTATCAGTACACAAAAATTTTCATTGAAAGGGAATTTAACATGCTGACCATTGTAAAAAGATGAGGATAATAAATGTGGTTCGTGAAATTGATTGAAAGTATGACGTCACGATATTTACCACCACCACCAAAGAGAACCAAGTTTTACATACATAAATTACAAATTCTTCTTTTCATAACTATTTTTTTGACATGCTTCAACATGTTAAATAATACTCTAAATATTATTATGAGACAAACATTTTTTTGAATTTTAAAATAACAATAGCATTTCCTTTTACAAAATAAAAATAAACATTTTGGACATCTTTTGTCTATTTTTACCCATGGGCATATCATACATATCATGTCCATGATCGTTTTCTTAAAAGATAAAACTAGAGATAAACTAATTAATTTGATTTTTATATAATAATAATTAAAATTTCAAAATTTTATTTCAAAAAAAGTTTTGTAATTTAATATCATTGTATGAATTGATTGTTTGAGAGAGAGAGAGAAAAGGTAAAATAAATGAAGGTAAGGCAAGGGGGGAAGTGATAATGATTCTTTAATGAGAGAGTCGGCCGTAGAGACTTGGAGTACCTTGGATTGTCCATGTAGGGAGAGTCTTCTATTTGTTTTATTCAAGACACACAACTAAACCGATCGTTGACCACTACGAATTTGTACGTCTGTTCAATAAATATGCAATCCCAAATCCGTCAAGTGTGGATCAAGTGAGATTCACTCAATCCAACCAACATTTAAATTTAATTTCACCTTGATTGCCTTTGATCAATCATTTTTCCTCTCTCTCTCTCTCTCTCTCTATTTTATATTTGTTGTAGATGTTATTTGTAATACTAATGATAGAATAGAGTAAATAATATTTTGGTAGGATGGGCATTTTGTAATTAAAATTGTGGCCTCATGCCACCACTCTCCATGTAAACAATCCACTCTCTGTAAAAATTCATCCAAATATTTATAGAGGCACACAGAAGAGCAATCCCATTTATTTTTTATTTTCACTTTGTGTTTATAAATTACTTTAATCATTTTTTTTAAAACTAAATTACATACATCTTACACTCAGTTTTTCAAAAATTGTCCATCATTTCTTCTAACAATTTTGAAATATCCTTTTTTACATGTCTTTTGTGTACAATCTTCCTAGAAAAAAATTTATTCTGGATAAAGTCATTACTGCTACTCGTAAACCACAAAATGGGGAATGATTTCAAAGGGAATTGATATAATGACAAATGATTACATATTCTTTTTTTATTATTGTGAATCAACTTCCCGGTCTATCATTAAAAAAAATAATCATCCACTTTTCATTCTTTTTTTTTATCAATTTTCTTTTTATTTGTCTTCCTTTATATAGTCAGTGGTAAGTCTAGTCAGTGGTGGTTAATTTACATGACTTATGTAAAATTTGTTTTGTTCCACTGATTGTGAGACAAGTTAAATAAAAAAAACATTTTTATTAATTTTTATTCAACATTAATTTTTTTACAGTTACATAATACAATAAATATTTCATTTGAGCTAAAATCAAAAGTCAAAAAAAATTGGATGATTAAAAATAGGCAGAAGAACTCAACTAAATTAATTGACACGAGAGTCTCATGATGAGAGAGGAACAACTCAATTAATTTTATATGAGTAACTTCCTTCCAATTAAAAAAAACAAGTTTTTTTACGTGTACACTACAAAGGTACCATGTTACCTAGATCTGTATCTGTAGTAGAAACATTGAGAGAGAGAGAGAGAGAGAGATGAATCTTAAAAATATTTGATGCAACGATATAAAAATACCCCGTCAACTTTCCTCATCTCTCTCTCTCTCTCTCTGTCACTGTCTCCCAATTTTTTGTCCACATTTTTTATTGAAAACCGGGTCCAAATTTATTATTAGTTATCCGTAGTTTCCTAGTCAGTAGAAAAAAGAAGAAGATGGAGAAGACAGTTTGGATCATATTTCCATTAACATGAATGAGCATCTATTTTCATCTTCTCTCTCTCTTTCTATTGTGTAGTGCATCCTGTACATTTATTTTTATCATAAAATCCAGCCGCCATTGCCAGTCCAAGAGACAGGAGGAAACTTTGCTATAAATTTTAAGAGGATTTAATTGCCTTGGGATAAAATAATTTGACTAATGTAGAGCATATGATTAACTGTTAAATATTAAAACTTTTTTTTATGTAACAATGACTAGAGAGACAGAGACAGAGGGGCCGGAGGTGAGGCCCTTCCCCATTTCCTTGAAAAAGTGGCTCTCATAATGTTCATTATTTTTAAAGGGCTTGACTTGACTACGTTCAATGCATTAGAATGCAATTTACCTTGAAAAGACATTGAAAATGGAAGAGAGTGTACAAAATTACTTTCATTACTTGAAAAAAATAAAATAAAGTAGACAAAAAATATTAAGAAGCTGCAGATATATGAGAGAGAGAGAGATAATGATAGACAAGATTAAAAACATTTAGTGGTTCATATCAAAAACTAAAATGGTTTAAAGTTAATGGTAAAAATTTCAACTTTTCATTATTACGCACAGCACACACACACACACACACGGTTAATATTACAGGTAGTAAATTACAATTCGATGGTAAACAAAAAAGGGCCACCATCATTTCATGTACAAGAAAATTCTCTTATGGTAATACAAGTAGAGAGAGAGAGATGGGAGAAGGCTGATTGGGCGGGGACTAAAAGAAAAATGAAGAAGATGCACCAAAAAATGTTAAAAAAGTCTACAGACTACACTTTTCTCTATAGAATCAAGTCAGACTTAAAAATAATTACTTTAAATGAGTCTCAAGAGTTATACAATCCAAAAGAATTTTACAAGACAAAAAATAACAATTCCACCCACGTCCCCTCTCTCTCTCCTGGTCCTTGTCAACCAATAAAAAAAAGAGTGATTAAAATTTAAGGTTTTGGACATTTTAACCCATTTTGAACGTTCAACCATTTTCAACATTTAATTTTTAAGAGGAAAACTCCCAACTTGACAAGTTTGTCAACATAATTTTTTTTATTCTTATGAGGAGGTGACTTGTCACCGTATAATTTTTCAGTTTGGAAAAATGTCTCTGTCTACAAAATGGAAGGTGCTAAAATGATTTTATAATAGAAATAAAAAACAAGATAATAACGAGAGTCTGTAAAAAAAATTGTATGGAGAGAGAGAGAGAGAGAGGACATGAAAAATGAAAAGGGATTTACGTTTAATTAAATATACAACACTGAGTCAATTCATCTTAGCCTTCAGCCATTTTGCAAGTGTCTGTGTCACTGGAAGCAGTGAGTGAAATGGGTTCCTCTTTTTTATGTTTATCAACAGTTTGATTTCCAACAGCCACATATATGGAATAGTAGCAAAAGCTCTGGAAGTTGTTTCTTGTTCACAGGAAACTTCCAAGTCATTAAATATCAAGTGATGCCATGTCCCTTATATTCGTACATGTGTATCTGTTGTGTAGTATACAAAAAATACTTGCATAACTCTACTTTACACTCGTGGCTATAGCACATGAAAAAGTTTCCGGCCCATCCCCCCCAATGCACAGAGAGAGAGAGAGAGAGTACAGCTCATCTCTCTGGTACAAGACAAAAAGTGCAGTGTACACTGTACAGATACTAAGCAACTTTATCTGTACACATGAGAATTATTTAAGTGGGGGAAGAGAAGGAAGAAGAAATGAAATGGTGGTCGTCAAAATTAAAAATCCGGGAGTTTTAGACCCCCTCATTTAATTATTTTGACACGGGCTTTTCTTGACATGGACAAGTGACCATGATGGGATGGGATTTAGGCGAGTTATTCCATTTTCAAGTCACATGTGGCTTCATATTTTTCTTCCATCTTTCCTTCTCTACTTTATGGTTTTACATAGAAACGTATAGGCATTCTCTCTCTCTCTCTCGTACAACCTTGCTTTTCTACTATTTCCTATTCCTTTATTCAACAATTTTATTGGAGGGACCATTTAGTATGGAGAGAGATACACTGACATGCTTTTAAATTTTATTTAACTTTAACTCACAAAATTATCCATGTGCTTCTCCCCCCCCCCCCTCTCTCTCTCTCTGTAATTTTTTCCAAGTATTGTGTAGCATTTTGTATGCCCAATTTTAGAATCTTGTATATTTACACAATTGACAATACTCTCAATTAAATTTGTCATTAGTATTATTGAGATGTCAAAATAATTATTTTGACAAAAAAAACTACACTATAAAATCATGTTTATTTTTTTAGTTTAATAAATATTTCATGAAAATGCATTAAAAATAGGAAAAGTATTTGATGGCCCATTTAACACTGACGATAAGAGTAGAGACAGAGATAGAGTGACGATGAAGTATTTTAGAGGTTGGGCAATATCGCTTCCAGGTGAAATTCAAGGCACCCAAAACTAAAAAAGATTTTTTTGTAGTAGCCTTGTCATAAAGAACAAGAGAATTTTCTGGTTAGTTTAATTGTATTTATAAAAAATGACTTTGACCATTGTTCAAGTTGAAGGTTGACTTGAGAGACTCGTCCACCTGAACTACTTTTCAAGTTTTCTTTTTTTTATTCAATTGAGTTTAAAAATGTAACTCCCGTTATATTTTTTGATGAGATTACATAAAATTTTAAAGGGACAAACCAACTTACTTTTAAAACTTTAATCCTTATAATTATACTAATGTACCTATTTTATCCATTTAAAAAATATATATTTTTTGAGAGAGTAGGGTCGGCAGTCTACGCACTTGATTTTGATGAATGAACGTGTCTACGCATTTTGTATAACATAATATGTAATGTACATATTGTACAGATAATATGAATGGAAAGGGATTAATTCTTGTCCTCAAAGCACTTTACACCGGTATTTAGATTAGGATTAACTATCCCTTTTTTGTCAGGTGAATCCAAGCTCTCCTTTTTTTTCAATGTTAAATTGAATGTACTTGAAAAAAAAAAATTCCTCTACCTACTTGTTTTTTTAATTGTAAACAAAATAGATAAATATATTTTTCATTTTATTTTTTTGTCATTATCATAAAAATTAATATCAAAAAATGAAATCCTTCATTTTGATTGACATTTCTAATGAAGGGGAGAAATTAATTTTCAAGTACAGATATTTGTACTGTAATACTGATATGTACAGAATTTTAAATTTAGCTGCAATTTAAAGAAAAGTTAAAAGGGGTTTGGAAATTCAGTTTGGGGTTGACGATATACTCACCATGAGATTGAAGAAGAGCTTGGGATTTTTTTTATTGCAACTTTTTCCATGTGTTTAAAATACAGAGGAATAGTATAAAAAAAGAAGAGCAAAAAATAACGTGTGTCATGTAGAGACGAAGACTTCTTCTTCTTATTTTAGTTGGAAAGACACAAACTGGGCTAATTTCAATCTCCAGTCTATTTTCTTACCCACATTAACCATCACCAGGTGCCCCCTCCCCGGCTCCCCCAACAATATTTTTTTCACCGAATTCTCTCTCTCTCTCTCTGTCTGTACCGAAATTTATTTTGAGTCTTATTCCCAATTGAGACTTTGACGTCTCCCTCCAAAATCTTCCTGTTGAAAAAAAACCCACAAAAGACAAAAATTGAATGGCCTCATTGCAATAATATCAGTAAAATAGTTTTTTGAATAAAATTAAAAAGTAAAATAATCAATGTACAATTAAGGAAACTGTGTAGGTAAAAAGGAAGAAAGAGGGGGGTTTCATTTAATAGGAAGAATATTAAAAAACAAGATTTTGATTCTTTTCTACGTCTTACTGTACACAAGACTACACACAAGAGAGCTCAAAGATTACAAGGACTCCATTAGGGGAAACCAAACATTTGAGTGGAAGCCACCACTTTTACTTTAGCCGTCCAAGCGAGCGGATGGAAATTTGAAGAGCTCCTCATTTTGGAAAAACGTGTCAAAAAAGTTTTTCTTTATTTTGGAATTAGTTTTATAAAGTGAAATTCTATATATTTTTTATTATTTTGTGCAGTGCTCATTTCTACCCCACATTTTTTTTATTCTCGTTCCCTCGTGCCACGATTCATAATTTCCGAGAATAATTTTCAAGATTTATCATCAAAAAAAGTTTTATTCTATTGTCCAGTCTCTCTTGTTTAGTATTGGAGCTTTTGCAAAGTGAAAAATAGTGGTGGAGTATTTCTCTGAGTAGACGCGAATGAATATTTGTGAAAAATTAATATTATTTCCATGAATCCAACCCCACTGGAGTGTGGAGTTAGCCGGTAGAAACTGGAAAGGAAAAAAACTTCATTAAGTAGACAGGTGGGTCTAATATATTTTTTTTTGATGAATATTATAAAAAATAATATCAATTCACAAAAAAAGGGAATAAAAAAGTGGATAGGAGTGAGTTGACTCGAATTCATTGATCCATCACATTTCACATTTGTCTCAAGTTTTCTTGTTGTATTTTTGATTCTGTCTAATTTATACAACGGGTCGTTTCTCCCGGGGGTGGACTTTGAGCTTCCTTCCTTTTGTTATTGACACGGGCATTAGTTTTCTCTTTTGGGGAAATATTATCTCCCTCCAGGGGGGGACATTTCCTCCTATTTTATACCCCGTATCCGGGTAACCAGTTTTGTGTGGACTATCTTATCAATATTCCAGATCCAATGAGTCGATAAAAAGCCTTTTAATTTTTACACAAAAAAATAATTATCCCAACTTCCGGGCGGAATTAAATCAAAGCATTTTTAATTTTTCTTTTCAAAATTTGTCATTTTAATTTTGAATTGTTTTCATTCAATATTCAAACAATATTATTAAATACATAATTTTATGTAGGTAACTTGAGGCCATTGTTCTCAAGATTAATGGAAAAAATAATTAAGTGTCGGTCACGTTTGTAGCTTTTTTTATAATTTTATTAATAATTTTTAGTACTTCTAAATGTAGTCCGACGTCAATGGAAAATTAAATTGAGTTCAACAATGACGATAGAATTGAGGATTTTTGTCTCTAATTTAAGAGGTTTTTTGTATGGATTTTTAAATATAGTTTTCAAAATTATTATGTTATTGCTGTCTATATTTAATATTAAATTAAAATTGCCGTCAAAGGAGCTTAATCTCGAATGACTTTTACACTTTCATTAGAAAAGAATTCTTTGTTCTCAAGGATAGAAAATTAGTGTCATTTTTTGGGGTGAAAACTACGCCGTGAGAATTAGACAAAAAATAATGGAAACATTTTTTGGAAATTATTCACTGTAAAGTAACGTCCTTCTGTGGTTAACATTTTTTTATCGAAAAAAAACATAACTATAATTTGTAGTTAACCAACAGACTTGAGATGCACATTGTTTTTGTCAAAAGACCCTGAAAAAGTGAAGCGGGTCATTTATTTCAAGAGATTGTTCAATTTTTACTAGTAATTTAAAGGATGTGAGAATACTCACGAAAAAGTGAAGAATTTCGACATGTTTTTTTACAATTGAATTTAACAAGTCAAACATAAAATTTTACAAAGAAATTTCACACCAAGTCCTTTGAGAATGATCTCATGTTGGAAAATGTGCATAAATTACCTGAAAAAAAAATGAGGATGATCTCGAAAGTAAACTTGTTGACTGTATGATTAAAATTGAAGTCAGTGATATTAATGCCCTAAAGCAATTTTAAGACTGGGAGAAGTTTAATAATAAAAAATAGATTTGAACCTTGGTCAACATGATGATCACCTTAAATTATTTTTACCTGTACTCTCTCCCTATTGTAAAAAATCCCACAAGGACTTAATCTTTTTCAATACACAAATACACATTATCCAATCAAGCTGAAATTTTAAACGTAAAATATCCTTGACTTTTCATTCATTGAATAACTAAAAAGTCCATTGTTATTAAAAAAAAACTTTACACAATTTTTAACTACAGATTACACCTTCCTCTATTTACTATTAGTCCTACACGCATAAAATTCCAATAGAGGAAATTTTGTCATTTGAAAATTACTTAACTATCTTGTATATTTATTGGCAATCAGTACTTTTACATGTTGTCATACTTTTTTTTAAATCCTTGTTTCTCTCTTGCTAATCGTTAAACTCAGATTAAAATTTTAGTCCTTGACAGATCGTGACAAAAACGAGAAATTAAATGTTCTTTTACTAATATTCATATACATTAACATTATACTACATTATTTTAAAATAATTTTTAAATTTTAATTGTCAATTATTAAAATAGTATTTATGATGAAATTGAAAAAAAAGTTTAGTTTAATTTGATTGAAGAGCTCAAAGGTTTCAATTGGTCATACGTATGTCTTTAATAATGTTCATACTTAAAGTTAACCCTACCTTTGATTAATTTAGCTAGTAAAGAAATAAAATGTAAATTTTCAAGCCCCTATAATTGTACATTGTAAATATAAAATGTAGTATTTAATCTGTTGGATTAAGAATATTTTTTAGAATATATTTACATAATCAAAATTGCAAATTTGCAAATTAACAATGTTACAATGCTGGGCTACACTTTATTCTTTTACTAATAAACTTGCATTCATGTTAACGACGTGCAAATTTGGTTTGTAGTATTAAATAGAGAATTTAATTATACTAAACAAAAAAGAATAGCTACAGGTACATCAATAAATGACAATCGATCCGTCATTTGTACACCGTCAAAGTACAAAATACAAAAATAATATGCATAGACGTGTATAGAGAGATTGTCATAACTGGAATATATCCGTCATGTAGGATTAATTTGAAAAAATTAACAACATATCGTCAGATTTTTACATCAAATAAAGGCGTGTATACTCCCTATAAAAAGAGATTAAGATTATAGACATTTTTTTCCTATATAAATATCCCTTATAATACTTTTAATATCTCTTTTTTTATACCACCGCCCAAAAATCCATAAATAAGGATACAATCTACATTCAATTTGGTTAAAAAATGTCCACACGAAAATGTTGGCACAAAATTATTATTTTTTTTTGTGCACAATATCCATTCATAAAATACACGAAAAGTTACCCAATATTTTGATGAAAGTTTAGGTTTTCTATTGTACTTTATAGTTATGGTTTTACTATACAAATAATCGGTCAAACTTGTCACTATTTTTTTTCTCGTGACAAAGAGCAGTGGGTAGAAGATAGTCCATGTCCATGTCAAAGTGGGTTATATCAGTCACGTTAAAACTATTTTTTTAGCTGCAAGTTTATTTAAAAACCTTACAAAGTTTCATTTTTGGCTAGCACACGTCATCACACATTTAGACAACTAATACCGTATTTCCTCTTCAATGTACACAATAATTTTTAATTATGTGTTTGAAAATTTTGAATGGGGTTTATTTAAATTAGAATTACGGTGGTTACTCATTGAGTTGATGGGAGATGAGATGAAGAGATTAGATAAAAGTTAAGACTTTCAGAGCTTATTATTTACTTATGGACATCAGCACAGCAAGTTTTGTTCCTTTTTGTCAATTCGATATCTCTATTTTTGTATTGATTCACATTCCCCTCATCCCACATCTCACCTGTAATAGAGAGAGAGATTTGTCCCCTCCCCCAAATCATGAAATGAATCACTAATGACAATAAATAATAAAATTTCAACTTTTTTATTTATTTAAAATATCAAACATGGTCTACACTCACAACTGTCTCATTATGACAAAGACCAATACGGATAAATATCAATATGATTGATCATTTTATGAATTAGTAGATCGCCCTTGTTTTTCTCAAAGTTGATTAAATTATTCATATATTTAAAAATAAAATATTATTTTTACATGTAAAAAATCCAATAATTGATTTCCATTAATAATTGATAGCCTCCTACATAATTTAACTAGCTTAAATTAACTTACATTAAAAAAAACTCTTGTTTCGAATTATGAATTCATTTGTCTGTCAACTTGTCAATTAACCTTGTAAAATAATAATCTTTTTTTTTTTAAATAATAAATTTATACAGATTATCCCATGTAGACTTTTTAAGGTAGCAAGGAATTTTTATTGATACAGGTGTTTTACGGTACAAATTTTTTTTAAAGAATTAATTATTCCTCCAAAGTACCAGTATTACCCATATTAAAAAATTGTGCATTTTTTTCTTCTAAATAACTAACTTCCTTGTAAAGGCACACACATTTTTGGTTTGGAAAAAAAATCTAATGCTTTTTTTATACTCAAGAAAATGGATTGAGATGAAAGTACAGAAAGGAATTGTACAGATGAAGTTTCAGTTGAGATTTAGTTGTGTACGTGTGTGGTGTGTGTCTCGATTTGAGGTTCTATTCTTGATAGTGTCAAAGAAAAGAGAGAGAGACAAAATGGAAGAAAAAAAAAGATCATTATTTACTTGAGACGTTCATTTGAGAAAAGTTGTTGTTGTTGTATAGTTGAACAAGATGTTTGATTTACTCTTTGTGTTTGTAGTTTCGGAGCATTCGTGATTATCCATGTAAACAATGTTGTAACATTGTAAGATTTGTTCCAAAAAAAAGCCAAAATAAGATGACTCCTCTTACTCTAAACCCTTAAGCCAATTTTCTCTCTCCTCTTTTAAAACTTCCATCCCTCATTTGTATCATGTGAGTTGAACCATTTTTTTTAATTTTTTTTTTGTATTCTGTATTAACCAAATGATTTAACATTCATTTCTCGTTACGCATTTTTAACTCCACGCACTTTTTTTCTATTTTTATTTATGTATATTACATAATGAGTTCATTTCTAAGAGTCTATGACTGTACAATTCTTTAGTGACTGGCTCTTTGTACAGACACAGACGCAGATTTGGAGTTTAAGTGTAGAGAATACTAAATGGAAGAATAATAAGACGGTGTGGTCTTTATGCAAGTTTTTTGTGTTTACCTTCAGCTATTCTCATCCATTGTCAAAAAAAAATCCCCCATGAATAATTTCCAGAGTCAATTATCACCTCAAAAGAATAGTATCTCTTTTTTTTATTTATGTACACACAACCATCTCGTAACTTTACACACGTAGAGAGAGATGTACTCTATTTAAATCTTAAATAAAAATGTCATGGACATAGAACTACCTTCATCTTTTCTTTATCTTCATCTCCTCCATGTGTTCCAGCACATCATAAGTGTACAGATATAACTATGAATTATCTATATGACGAAATTAAATATGTAGAGTATTATAGTTTGTAAAACTTTATTTAAAATTGTACTAATAGTAGTTAACGATCGTTAGTAGATATTTTCTTTGGCATTCTGTCACAATTTTAAACAACAGAAAAAAAATCCTCATTTACTTTCCATGTCACGAAATTCATTTTGTTTGACGCAATCTCAACTGAACTTTGACCAAATTACTATTAGGTAGTCATGTTATGTTAGTTTATCTGTAATTTAACTAACTCTCTTGATTTTATTTTTTTTGAGAAACAATAGACCAAAATATTCTTGTCCTTTGTATCCGTAGAAAGCCAATACTGTTGACTCAATAGTCATGCATGATAAATTAATATTTTACATTTAATAATTATTTTAAATGATTTCATTTTGAAATAAATAAAGTAAAAATTGAAAGGTTTTGTGTCAATTTCATCAATGAAAAATAGTGTAGATAAAAAAAATCAAGTTTATTTTATTTATATAAATGAAATGTTATATATATATAAATATTCGATAATTGACAAGGGAGAAGAATTTAGTCGGTGTTTATTTAGTTCTTTTGAACTTGTTGTTCTTTAGAAAGAAGAAAACAAGTAGGAGGATTTATTGAGCGGTGGTTGAGAATAATAAAAAGAATTTATTATATAATAAATTTTGACTTTATTTTCATCTCTAGTACTAGTACATGCATTTTTATATTAGGAATATTACATTCTTGACGCACTCGGACTACTCAGTACACACACAAGGATTTGAAGAGGAGAGAGAACGACCTTGTGCAAAAAAAGGAGAGGGAATAAAAGTCATAGTGGTTTAGTTAATTGTGAATCTATTATCTGAAAAAGAGTTGATCCTTCATACTTAGTCTTGATGGTGCTTTTGCATCTTTGCAAAAACTATCAAGTCATGATGTAGCATATTTTATTTTACCCCCACAATATTTTTAATCATATACACAACATCCTCCTTGGGCCTTCCCTCTCTCTCTCTCTCTCTGGCTGTTGTTGTTGGTTTTATACGTCTTTCGATCAATTATCAAAAGGACAATCGACCCTCGAGCTGTGTCTCAGCAGAATTTTTCTCACAGATAATTTTTTTTATTTACTTGTTCAATTAATTGTACAATTAATTGTACAGTGGTGTGGACAAATTATTCCCATTTTGTGATTTATTGACTCATTAAATTATTGAATTGAATCCCATCCAACTGAAATTTTTTTGTATTAATTAATAATTATCCAACTAATTTGTTATTATTTTGACACCTGATAAAATGCCTCCCCCTCTTCTCTCTCTTTTCATGTTTTCTTAAATGGGGGAGAATTTTTCAGGTAATTTGTACTTGTATTTTTTAATATTTTTAAAAGTTGAAAATAATTGCTCATATTGTTTTCACTAAAATATTACAAAAAAAAATTAGCTGACTATAGAACTGATATTTGATATCAAGAAGGAACATACGCAAATGTGCCTAGCCCATTCCCTCAAATGTTTTTTTTGTCTCTGTCTCCTTCTGTTCATTGTTATTTGCTAATCATTTTCCTCAATTTAAAAAGACACGAGCTGTAGCGTGGGCTGTTCAAGTGTTTTTGTATCCTCTCTTTTTTTTTAAATGTTTTGACTCACCCCCATTCAAACTTATTCAAGTGGGGTAAGTTAAGTAGTAAAACTTTATGTAGAAGCTGAAGATAATAAGCCACAAAGACTAGCAACGTTTAATTATGTGAAAACATGCGTAAAAGAAATTTTTTAAAAATTATTTACTTGCCTTTTTTTGACGCATTTCCACTTGAAAATTTTGACACTGTTCCCCCTCTCCGTCTCTATTCAATAAAAAAACCTTTCCATTTTAGCCAGTCAAATTAAATAAAGAGAATTGATACTAATAAATATTTTTGTCTACAATTAAAAGATACAGTCTAATTAATGGGAAAATTATTTACAATAAATAATAATAAAGTTAAAAAAATAATTTCAAGTCAAGGGAAATAATTTTTGTCATAATTTTGAGGCCAGGGCAATGAGTGTTTCTCTCACTGACATATTAAAAAAGTAAAAACGTTTGTTATTTTACAAAACAAAAGTGTGGGCAGTCATTATAAATACAAAATACAGTATACAGACAGAGACTGTTATAAATTTCATGAATCTTTTCAACATTTGAGGACTTTTAAACTCATCTCATATACATATAGTTAAATTACCTTGTTCTCTAGTTGTGGTTTGTTGTAGGTGGACTGTATCAGTCTGATAAATTCTTTTATGAATGATTCCCTATTTTCCCTTTATAACAACACTGTATAGTACATTTACATACATTCCTCTCTTAGATGCAAAGTTGGGTGTGCACAGACAAAAAAGATTTGGAAAAAAGTGTTCATGATCATTTTTAAAGATTTTAAATGTGTTGTGGAGTATCTGTAGAGGTTAGTGAGGCTTGAAAAGAATATTTTTTTGTTGGGGTCGTTTTCTTTACATTGGCATTGGTTTGACATACGGACTTGGAATTTTGCACTGAGTGAGTATATGTGAGTGTCTACCTGTACATAAAAATTGAGATGGTTGTTGCTGTTTGTGAGTTGGAAGAGGAAAGTTGTGAAATGTGAGCTTCGCCTACATGAAATACTTTTAATTTAACCTCTACTCTTCCCTAAATGGGCAGTCAAGACAAGAGTGGAGAAGAAACTGCAACAAAACATGATTCCATCTTGAACAATCTTTAATATAAACTCACTCCCCAACATATCTCCCCAACTCATTCTCTCAGCCCATTACCTATTCGATGAAAACATGATGAATATTATACTTTTCTCTCTCTCTCTCTACACTATTTTTTTAGTGGGGTTCAATTAACTGGAACTCAACAGAATATCCCTCACATTTGACACAATTACCTCCTCTCTCCTTTTTATGAATGACTGCACCTTGACCATATCATTACACACTTTATTTAGTTCTGAGTCATTCTTATTACATTTCATGTACATATTGGAGAGTGATACTTGATAGAGGTGACAAGGATTTTTTTTGAGCTCCAAATTATTCTTTTTATTTTACTCTAAAAATTATCATATTTATGAAAGTACCGTTTTTTTCATAAACATAATTTATTTAGGGATAATCGAGTTGAGGGGGTGGATCATGAATATTTTAAATGTTTTTTTTTTCTCTTCAATTTCCATTTTAACATACAAATCCATGTTTAGTCTCTAAGTAGTTAATTTGCTCCATTAAAATTTTAATTTATTGAACATAATTCTCAATTCTAGTGGAATGTTGTCAAAATAATTTTTAGACAAAAAGAATTCATTCCAAAATTATGGAGGAAATTTGTACAAGACAAAATTGACAGAAAAATATTTTCTTGTACTAATTTAACTCATATACCACAAAACAAGAGTTAGAAAAAAATATGGGATGACGTGAGATGAAGAGCAGGATCTTCGCTCTGTGAATTTTTCTCTCCAAGAGTATTTTTTTATCTTTAAAAGTGTATCTGTAAATAGTGCACACACCAAGTAATTTACTTTGGCACATTTTTAAAACTCTGGAGAACAACTTTTATTTAAATTTTTTTTTAAAAGGGAGACAAATGTGTAAAAGATACACATACTCATACTCTCAATTTTTTGTGTGTCTAATTTTACGAGCTATAAATGCACTAAAATAAATTACACTCAAAAGTTAAAACTCTTTTTAAAACCCACAGAATTGAGAAATTTTTAAGTTGCAACTTTTCTCTCTCATAAATTACTTTGAAATGTACTAATAATCTTGAGAAATACCGACCCCACAATTTAAATTGTAGTTTATGTTTCAAAGACTTATTTTCCCATGTTGTCGTTTATTTTTTTATTTTTACTCAAAATGTGTAATAAAAACTACTTTAGTTTTTTCTTTTATAAAAAGCTAAATATGGAGACAAAAAACGTGCTATTTAATTTTGGCACATGTGTAATTTCTTAAGCTCCTTGAAAAAATTCTTTTTCTTTCTTTTCTCTTTATTTAAATAAATTTAACAAGGTAAAAAAATTGTATTTTGAGGGAATTTTATACAAAGTGGTTTCCCTTGAGGTAGATTAAGTAATTAGATATTATAAAAATGTGTAGGAAGTATTTAATAATAAAAATGAATATTTAAATTAATTGCAGGTCAAAATTAAGAGGCTGGATGGATTCACTGTTTTTGCAACAAAAAACACAAAATTTACTATCCTCAATACAGTCAAGTGGGAGTGGGGATGAGAATATTCCAGCATGGAAATTACCCCTCACCTCCTCCCTAATAGGGAATAGTCGACACCCTTACCACAATGACAAGACACCCGAGACACCCCTTAAAGTCCCCTCCAGTCCAAAGAAAGTGACAATTTCTCCGGAATTAGCAGAAGATGAGGCGACAGCTCAATTAATTCAAATTCTTCTTCCCTGTATAATCTGTAATCGTACATTTAGTCCAGAAGCTCTTGAACGTCACTCAAAAATTTGTACCACAGTCAATGAAAAGAGTCCGCATAAATCAAATCGAGGGAAATTTGATTCGGCTGAACAAAGAAAAAAAGATACAAAATTAGCTGATTTTATTCCACCCCCTGAAATTGATTCTAATGGTGAATTTATTCGACAAGGTAGTCGTCGTTTTCGGGACTCATTTTCAAGAGGATCAAAATCGAGGTCTAGTTTGGGGAAAAGTTCAACGTCAACGTCATTAAATATTAATTCAAATTCAGCTAGTTTGATTCCAACATGGAGAAAAGGACCAGTCAAACCCAGTCACAGTTTACTTGATGGACATGGCCATAATCTTAATAATAAGTCAATTCCAGGATTAGTACATGGTCAAGTTGAACCTTTTGAGGAGAATTCTGAATTTGGATCCGAAGAGTCTCAGGATGCAGTTTCCAATGCTGAAAATACTAATTTACCACACTATGCTCGAGCTTTAAGTCCATCTGAAGATTGTCCTTATTGTGGGAGAAGTAAGGAATTTATTTTACAAATTAAATAATTAATATAATTTTAATTGAAATTATTTTTATTATTATTATATAATAGTTATTGAAATTAAATAATAATAATTTTAATTAATTATTTTGATAGATTTTGGAATGAAAGCCTTTGATCGCCACGTCAATTTTTGCAAGGAGATCTACATGCGAAAACAATACGAAACCCAGCCAATTCCAGAAGAGAAAAAAGAAGCAATGGAGAGACAGGAACTTCGAACAAAATATAGACAAATGAAGGGCTCCAATTCATGTGGGAGTTTGAGGTCAATGTCACCCCCTAAAGATTTCCCATCAATGATGGCAATGAAACTTTATGGTTTTATGAATAAGACTTTTAATCGTAATAATTTTAAAAAATCCAATGAGTCTCTCACTAATTCATGTTATGGAGACTACACACGAAGTATGAGACGAACAAGTCCAGCCCCAAGTACCATGTCCATGATGACTAATATGGGTCACATGACACCCAAAACAAAAATTTATCCAGGAATGTATCAAAGATCAAATAGTACACTCGCCCCGTCAACTCTCCATTCAAAACACTCACCAGTGATGAAGGTGAATACAACGTCAAATATACCCAAGAGAACCAAGTCAATTGAAAATTTGGCCAGCCCTGGCGTTCAGTGTTCAGGCTATGGCCAAACGTATTCTAATTCTAATAATAGTCATGGTGGTGGTGGTGGTGGCAATTCTTTTACAAGAAATTCAAAGACACGCTCAAGTCTTCATAAAAACTTTTTCCGTAACTCGGCAAAGAGAGTGGAACCGGAAGGAACGGAGAATACGACACAGTCAACTTCGCCTGGTGCTCTAATAATAACTCCAATGAGTTTCTACTCCAAAGGAAAAAATTACAAGGGGAATAGCTCCTCAACTTTTCTTGAGCAACAACAACAACAACATGACAAACTTGAACACTCCCTCTTTAACCATAATTCCATTAATCGACATCCTCTTCATCATCATCATAATTCTATCAATAATATTAAAAATCATCACAATGACTATCACATGGAAGAACACTCTACTAAAAAAGGGCTCGTCACTTCCGACCCTCATTATGATCCTTATGAGAAAGCTGCAAGACAATTTGAAGAATTATTAAAAACTCAACCCACAACTCAACGAATTAATAATAATAAACAACAAAGTAGGAAAGTTGGGCTGGACCGGGCTTTTAGAAGCGTTATCCCTGAACCCCCTCCGGATTATAATGATCCACCTCAAATTTGTGAGGAGGAGAGTCGTTTTGATAAAAATTGTGGTGGTGTTGCGGGAGCTGGGGTTAGTAGTAGGAATTATTCTAATGAGGGTGACAAAATGGAATTAAATTCATTTGGTGGTGGACATCCTCCAACTAATGATCGACTTCTTAGTTATTGGGAACAAATTCTTCAAGCGGATAATCTTAAGTCACAGGACCCTCAAGAGGATTCTCAAGCCATTTCATCTGATAGTGATAATAGCAAGTCACGGGCTGTGTCCAATATTAGTAGCATTGACTCGGCTTTTAGTCGGTAAGTTCATTTATTTATTAATATCTCAATTAAATTACATTTCATTTCGTTTCATTAGCTCACAATATTTTCATCAAATTCATTATTATGTCAACACAACATTTTTTAGTTATTTTTCTCTTGTAAGAGACAAGTTAATCTAGTAGAAAAAAATGGAGAATTAATGATGCCCACCCAAGGTTTAGTAGTAGTCAATTTAATTAAAGAGACATTTAAATTTTTTTTAACATTTCAACTTTTGAATAAAAAAAAAGAAATCTTGGCACACTCCTTTCAATTTGACATTTGATACATTCAACATTCAGCTTAAGCCTCATGAGTCAAGCTGGCAAAAAAAATATTGTTTAACAAAAAGTAGTTTAGTGAGACAAAGTGAATAATTGTTTTCATTTCAAACATTTGATACAATTTTATTATTCATTTTCAACTTAATTCTTGTATTTTGGGAAAAAAACGTGCAAAAAAACAAGACCAGAATTCCATTTCACATTTTTTGGGGAGATTTACCGGAGATTTTTGTAAATTTTTTACAATGTGAAATTTCAATGTTTAAGCCGCTCCAAGCATCTCAATGTTGACAAGAGAGAAAGAATTTGAGAGAGATTTCAATTAAAGTGAACATGGAGTAGGTTTTCATTGTGGAGTCTACATTTTGGCTTGACTACCCGGAAACTCATACTCCACTACTTCTACGTGTTGTAGGAGTTGGAGGAACCTGGATTGAAGAGTAGAGAGAGAGAGTTACACGTAGCATGAAATTTTTAGATTCCAATGAACAATTTCATGGAATTAGCCCATCCCTTTTCTCTCCTTGTCATTCTACCCGTATCTCTCTTCATCCCCCGCTACGTCATTGTCAACTTTTGTGAAAGCTCAAAGTCAAAAGACATGTTGCAAATTGACTATGAAAACACGTGAAATTTTGTTTATTCCAACAATTATTTTTATTTTGGGAGAAATATATAACAAACCAACTTTTTTGTCAAAGATAACTTATTTTGATGGAAACTAATAATAGCTCGTTTGTGTCTTCATACTGTTAACTGTACATTCATCAAAAAGAAATTTTCATGAAAAATAAATAACAAAGTTTTTTCTTCTCTCGAGCTCTCCCTTCAAAAAAATCGTTTGTCCTTGTTTACATAATCTTGCACAGTATTTTAAATATGGTTTACACTGATTAGCCACAAGTTTAAAACCAGTCAAAAATCATTCATCATTCCCTCAATTTCTCTCTCTCTCTCTCCAACGAATGGAGTGGAGTAATGAGATGAATCAGAAAAAATGGAAATTCTCTCACTCTCTGTTATTTGTAGGGACTAAGAAAACTTTTCTGTCGAGTTTTTGTTCCATGGAAGAAAATGGAAATAGCAAGAATTCTCTCTCTCTCAATAAACAAATATCTCAACAGAACATTCCCTCCTCAAGTTATTATTATCTGATTCTACACACACACACACACCATCATTTTTTTTGTTATAATGGAATAGTTTCCCCAGGACTTTCAAGTAGGAGAAGAATGGCAAAAAAATGTGAATAAAATGTGTAATGTGTTGTTGTTATCACTCTCCCCCCTCTCTTTTTACTTCTATACTTAGTCTCCATTTTTTGCACCTTTTTTGTTAAGTCCTAGTGCACATTCATTGGTAGGTACACGATTTATATTTGGGAGTACAAAATGTAAAATAAAATAATTAATTTTGTTGGGATTCTTTTTGTCTTTTGTACAGTTCGGATGGAGCCGACTTGGAATTTGAGGCATTGGAAAATTTAATGAGTATTGGAGATGGATCAACGTCTCAATCAAAATCATCAATCTTGCCCAATGTGGTCATTCGACCCAGTCAGACTCAGTCCGAGAATGTCTCGTCATCTGTTCATAGTCAACAACAACCACGTCCACATTTAATTGGAGTCTCGGAAATGACACCAACTTTACCACAATTATCAAATCATCAACATGAACCACATAATAAAAATTCATTTCATAATTCCAACTATGAAAATTATGAAAATGGTAGTGCCACCATTTTATGTCTTGAAAATAAATTAACTAAATCAAATGTTGCTGGTAGTGGTAGTACTAGTAATGGTGGAGGAGCTTTGGCTCGATTTTGTTACGAATGTGGAACTTGCTATCCAACTTCCACTGCTAAATTTTGTCCAGAGTGTGGTGAGAGAAGAGTCATGAAGTGAAATTAACTTTATGTTTTTTAAAAAATTAGCTAAAAAATAGAATAATCCATCAAGTCAATTAACAAACTGATTTTTAGCTTGACATAAGCATCAAATTAATGTCCAGTTGACATACTGATTAGTTTTGTCTTTGTATACTAAAGGGAAATGAATCATCTTTTTTTGGATAATGTTCTTATTTTTGTGTAAAACTCGAAATAACATTATTTTAATTAAATTGTTCTTTATATTCTCTGATGCCTTTGAAAAACTGAAACTATGTAAGCCAAAATTTAAATACAAAGAATTGCTTTTTGCATTTCATGACCAAGAAAATAGTATCTGTCTGTAGTTTTTAAATATTTCTATTCTAATAGATGAAGAAAAACTTTTACATTTTTGATATTTAAAATTCCGCATGTACAATGAATGATAGAACAAAGTATTAACTAAAACGATTTAAAGAGACTTTAATTGGCATTTGTATGTGTATTTAAGTTTCAACTATATAACGTCACTAAAGTTCCCCCCTTAATTTACCAAGTCAAGTTTAAATGTTTAACAAAAAAATATTATTTAGTTGTAGTTAATTCAAATGATTGTGGAACCTTTAAATGGAGTTTGTACAATCTTTTTCTTTGTTTAATTTATTAAAAAATAATTGTAAATTAACCAGTACTGATTTTTAAAAAAATAAAAACATGATAAAAATAAGTGAATTAGAATTAATTAACTTTAATATTGTTGGTAACTTTGATGTATGTAGACTAAATCTAAATAAATAAATAATATGTTGATTGCGTCATTAAATTAATATTTGTTGGTTATTTAAAGATTACACTAATTGATTGTTCTTGTTTTTATTATGTACACTACAATGTTAAGTACGTTATGGCGGCAAATACTAGATTTAAAAAAAACAATAATAATTTCAATTAATTGTTCAAGTTTGAAAATTATCATTACAATTCGAATGGCTTCATAGTTCCTTCCTACAAGAAATATATTTATTTCAGTATATAAGGCACAAGAGCCATTTAAAATTTTAGTTTATTTTCAACAATTTAATCAAATCATTTTTTCAATTGTATATTTGTACAGCTTTAAAAAGGACAAGAACTAAAGTCTGGTCAATTAACCGTGATTTCTTATGGTACTTAAAAAAATGTCGTCAATGTCAATTTATTATTGTCACTACAACACATTGCTCGTTAAATAATTAAAAAATGTGTGTGAAATCTATTAGAAAAAAGTCCAAGGAGAGGAGTAATTAATTAATTACGCAACTGATTTTTTTAGGGAACAATTTTACAATGAGAAAAATGTTCTAGTGTTTTAATTGTATCCATTAAATCTTACTAGTTATTAATTATTCATTACACAAAATAAATACTGAAAAGCTTTAGCCTGTTATACGAAATGTGTAAAGTTATGATTAATTCTTATTGTTTTTTTCTTCTTTTTCAAATTGCTTAAAAAATCTTTATGATTTAATGTGTATCGTGATTAATAAAAGAATGTGTACTCAATTTACAAGAAACTTTTTATTTTTGATATTTATTCCATTTTATTTTGCGAAAAATGATTCTCGTTTTATTCTGGTAATTTATTTTTCATTTTTTAAACTAAGATTTTTAATAATATTTAATAAGTAGATGATATAGCATTTAAAAAAGACTAGACGGGATTAAAAATTAAGTAATTAAAAATATCGTAGGTAAAATACTAACATTTATAAAAATTAATTTAAGTATAAAAAAAAAAAAAATTAAAATGAAAAAATGAATGCAGTAAAACAAAAGAGACCGATGCCCCAAGAACTGACCACAACATTCCCACTACTAAATTCAATTGATCGTACTGTAATATTTTGAATGTTGATGAAATCACTGAGATCGATGGGTTCAAAAGAGTCCAAATTGTGTACATCAGCTACTTTGGAAGAATTAAAAGGGACCGGAAATAAGGCCAGGACTTTTCGACTATCATTTATTCCATGAGTGGCATAAGCATTGAAATGGTCAACCTTTGGAGGAAAATAATCTTCTGGAATGACTGCCCGTCCGCCCCAAGTATGAGTTGAATCATTAATAGCAGCTTTATAATCCGATAAAGTCCAATCTGACGTTACTACGTTATTCATTCCAGCAAAAGCCACAACAAAGTAGTGACCACCTGTAAATTCAGATAAAATTAAATATTCAATATTTTTATTTATAAATTTAAAGAATAAATGTTAATTTTTAGTATTTTATAATTTAAAATACATACCAGGTCCGAATTCCAATTCTAAGTAGTGCGCCTTGGGGCCCAAAAACAATATTTGAATATTTTGACACTCCAGACCATCTTCAACACGGCCGGGTACACCAAGGTCTGCAAAATTGTAAAGTACAAAAATTATGATTAAGTAAGTAAGTCAACTCATTTGAACAACTGAAAATAGAAAATTAGAATCAGTGTCACGTGTACCTTTTTCTACATTTTCATTGTAAAATGGCGCCGACATCTCGATGACGAGACCTTTTTGAGGAGCTTCTGGTGGTGTCCGAGAAAAGGAAATGTTGACCATTTCATTATTTGAGATCGACTCATTATTCCAAGTTGTCACAATCTCATAAGATAGTATATTATTTTGTTGACCATTTGACCTACAATAATTAACCATAATTTTTAGAGTTGTACTTTTTCAATTATCAACTTAACACGTGAAATCATTATTCAAAATCATTAGTCAAAAATGTAATTGACTTACCTGTCTACTGCAATCAGAAATAAAATGGTGAAATACAAGCCAGTTTTGACAAAGCTATTAATTGTCTTCATCTTGACACAAAGATGTAGATAAAATACTAGTAATTTTAAAAATAAATTAAGACTATCTTTGAGAGTCTTCACTTGGAGAACAGTAAACGAACAATGAAAGACAACACACTGAATTCAATTCAAAGGCTCAACTGGCTAGCATTCTATACAAGGTCTGTTTACTGATAACAAGTCATGCATTTTACATACTCTCTCTATTCTAAAACTCTTGTCGTCGATGAACAATGCATTTGACACTTTCAAAGAAAATAATCAGTTGTTTTTTGAATTTCTACAGCTCTTTTCTGGAGCCTTTAGCTAAGGATCTTCTTTGTTATAGCTCTGTGATAGAGAGTAAATAGTCTACTGATAACAACATTTTAGACCTTGCAAAGAATCTGTCAAAGACTGGCAGTCAAACACTACGCATAATTAGTGTATCACTATTCATATTTAAACTTTAAAGTCAAATTTCTCGTTAGACCAGGGAATGACCCACAGTTACATACTACATGTATTTGCCTAGATAACCAAAATAAAATCAAAGCTACAAATGTCATTCTAATGAATCATCCAACATGATTCTAACAAGAAACAATGTTGCACACTAGCAAAGACTTTAACATCCATCAGTGGAAATTCCATGATGGAATCGTTAATTACATGCAATGTAAACAAGTCAAAGAGATAATTAACGTAAATGATTCCAAATTTTATACATAAATAAAAAAATCATTTCCCTATCATGAGAATAGTCAGCTTATTTCTATCGTACATGCTACACACCTCATCAGTGGCGAGTCAAGACTGCAAGTGGGGCCTAAAATTTGAACAAAATTCATGTTCACGGAAAATCCTAAAAGTATGCTCCATAAAAATTTGTGGGGTACCAAAACAATTATTTCCAGTCACTAGTGTATTTTTCCAGAAATTTTCAGCCCAAAACAATCGAAAGGGAGTTCACTACTACTTGCTACTAGTAAATCTCTTTCTCTCCTTAGTTAGTGCTCACATGCTAATCAACAAGTCATCTAATACATGTCCAGAAAAATAAATAGGAATAAGAATATTATAATGAAGATGCAAAAAAAATAACCTGGAAACAACAAGGAATATTTGCATTTGCAAGGACGCGTATAATTTCCATGTAATATATATATTTTATTCATTTTTTTTAAAATTTTGTCTCATACTAGTTGTTTCTTGACATATTATTTATCAACTTTTTTTCTCTTTTTTTTAGCATTGTATTTAACATTTTCCATCCCTACAATGACAACAATAATTCTTTTTTTTCTCTCTTTCTTTTTCTCTCATACTGAACTTTCATTCAACCATATAAACGCTCTTAATAATATATACTATATATTATAACAATAACAATAAATCCTTATAATAATTAATTATTTTAACATGGTTTCCCTTTGACCTCCAAAAAGTCTTTGAACACATCAATTAACATGTACCACAAATAGGTCAAACTCGCATACACATGTCGCTCACCTCAATAACTCATTTACGCACCTTCTACAACACCGGTTAAAAGCTTCAAAAAAAAAAGTTTTTCTGTAATATATTATCAACATATTTTATTTATACAATCTAACCTATCTAATCTAATAATTAATTAATTAATAATAATGAATAATCATTTTTCTTTGATAAATTAAAATATCGGATTTATCTGTAATATCGTACTATAGACTAAATTGTTAACGATAATGACTGCCGTAAAAAATATAAAGCTGTAACACACGACCATTTAATTAAGCTTCATAGCATCAGTGTTATTTTTTTTCAAAATCAATTTGGGCATATGTTAGTCCACCAATGATGTTGGTGTTGCCGGAAATTACAGGTGAAAAATTCGATGTACACGTCATTGTGCTACTTTGACTTTGTTTTCCACATGTGGATTGTGGTAAGGTCGACATTGACGAGGAGGAGGATACTAAATTCTTAGTAGAAATTGAGGATAATGGCATCACTGAGGAATATGTAACATGCTCACAATCACCACTCGATCCCTTTTTATTTGGCTTAGTAAATACACTACTTTGAGATGTTGTTGGCAATGGTAAATAGATTGGATGAGAACCTTGTTTTTCCGGAGATTCTTCTATAAGATGGAGTTGTCTGTCAATTCATTACAAAATTTATCAATTAGTGATCCTCATCCATGTGACTTCAAAAATATTTTAAAAATTTAAAAAATAGTACAAATTATAGACAAATTGGAATTTTAATTAGTCACCTTGATGAACACGTTGGCGTGACTACAGCTGCTGCTGTTGGGACAGTTCCAGTCGTTCCTGAGGATGATGCTGATGATAATATTGACGACGACAAGGATGAGGAGGAACTTGATAAATTGAGCGTGAGAGGAACAGAACGCTCATTTGATGAAGGCGCTTGTTGTTGACTCTTAACACTTAGACAAGATGTACTACTACTATTACTATTGTTACTCGTCGTGCTTATATTTGAGCTGGTACTGAGACTTCGAGATAAAACCCCTTCCAGGATGGCTGGATGGTCACCTGACAGCTGTAATGCTCCAGGGGGTTCACTATTACTATTACTATTACAACTAGTATGGGTATTTGCGATGATCGGGGTCCCTGAAACACAACAACAAAATCAATTCATTGAAGACATTAACCAAAAAAAATTCAATCAAAAATATTCAACTTAAGTGTGATAAGTTGATTACATAGTCATAAAATATTTGTTGTACCTATTTTTAAATCTGAAAATCCATTACACTTTATAGATGATATATTTTCATTGGCTTTGACAACAACGGGTACGGGTTTAGTTGAACTAGTAGTAGATTTAATAGGAATAGAATTAAAAGTAGAACTACAGCTATCATTCGGGTAAGGTTTCTTTGACATCGACTCGGATTTGATTTTGTCATTGTTTTTACTACTTAATGAACTCAAACCCCCACCACTACTAATTTTATTAGTTAAATCCATGTCAAGGTATGCGCCATCATCATCGAGCTCTGTAAAATAATTTTTTTAAAAAATGAATATTAAATTATCAATTAAAATGTTTTAAATTTTAAAATTGTGGAAAAAATAAACTCCCTAACCTTTAAGCTTTTTGAGATCAAGCCCCGTCATCCGGCTGCTGAAATAAAAAATTAAAAAAATGTCAAAAATACATAATAAATCAAAATTAAAAAATAAATACAGCACGATGACCCTTAGCCATAATTGAAAATTTTGCATACAAAACAAAAAAATCTTACAGAATAGAATTATTAGAATCAAGGTAGCCACATTCATGACTCTTGTTATTGTTTTTCTGAATTGAAATTGGGGCGGATGATGCATATCTGGGTGACGCACTTCCACTCGCATTGGCACTAAATGAAGATGACTTAGGGGTATCAGGTGTTTCGATGCTAGGAGCACATGGGCTAATTTTCAACGCTATAAAAACAAACAAGAAAAAATATTATGTTAACATTTTACTTGTCTTATTGATTTTATTCAATAACAAATACAATTAATTAATTATTGTTACCTGTTCCAGAGCCTGTTGAGGAAGAACTACTTAGATTTCCATCTAGAGAAAAAAAGAAATAAAAATAATGAAACATCCAGATCATACTGCGTATTATCGATATTTAGTATGAGAAATGGATAAACTAATAATTACTTAGATTTCCTCCAGGGCCAGGAAGAGATCCCAAAGATCTCTTACGACTTTTTTGTTTATTATTATGAGAAAAGTCTAACTCCATTAAATCTGAGTCACCAGACTCTTGTGCTTGATGATGAACATTGTTTTGGATTGGACTAGGTTGTCCATTGGAAAGGGGGAATTTTGGAAGCCATCGACCAGTAGAGCCACTCCAAGAACTAAAATAGTAAAAAAAATTTTTAATTAATTTCAAAAAAAAAAATATAATAAATACTTACAATAAAATTAAAAAAAATGGCACTTACAGGCTTAAAGCTGAAGATGAAGCAGATGAAGATGGAAGGCCAGCGTTAGATGATTGGTTAATTATTTTACGAGGTGGTTGTCTGGAACCAACAGACATGGCTCTAGTACGGTGAGTTTCTTGTACAGCCTCTAACCGATTTTTCCCCTTCAAATGATTTTTAAATGTTGAGGATGTGTCTGAACGAGAACCCACAGAGTAAGCTGTAAATGATCAGAAGGTACAAAAAATATTAGTTTAAATATCAACTAAAGATGCTCTGAAATGAATTATTCAAGTCCCATTTTTTACAAACCAGAAATTATTACAAAGTTAGAAAATATTAATTAAGTACCTCGAACAGGTCGGCCAACTGAACTATCTTCAAAATCATCCGGTGGTAGATACCTATGATGTCCTGTGGGTATCATTTGAACAAGACGTTCATGGTCTTCTCCAAGATATGAACTAACTTTTTCTAATGGATACTCTGAGGAAGGAGTACCACTTTGAACCGACTCACTACTTGCTGGAGACATTCTTCTCATGTCTATTCAACAAATTACAATTTAAGTTAAGTAACAATAAATAAACTGTCATATTATATTATTTATTAATTCAGCATTTTAAAAACATTTTACCATCATTGCTTAAATTTAGTTGTCTTGCAAAGTCCATATCCAGGTAGGCTTCATCAAGTCCCGTAGTTGAGCCAGCAGTTGAACAAGCACCCGACTCACTCCGACTATCAAAACAAAAACAAAATTATATTATTGTCATTCTAAAAATATCCTCACTTTACTATGATAATTATCATTCATTTATCGATCGTCAAGCATTCTTTCCCTTTCTCTATTTATAAACATACCCTGGTTTATATTTTATTGATTATTACTACTATTTACTCAGGGAAAAGTATACATACTGTACTATGTAAACTAACAAATAAAAAAAGAAAGGAAAAAGAAAGCCACATAATTTCACTTGCTCTCTTTTCTTTATTGAAAAAAAAGAATAGAAAAAATTTCTATCACATGTCTAAAAGAAGTACAAAGTAGAGCTAAAACATTTTGATGTACACAAGAAAAAAAAACTAAATCTTTCTGTCTATTAAGAAATGTATATAATACAAAAAATTAGAAAACAATTTGACATGTAATCGACATTGACAATAAATCCAATGGAAGTAACTGTTTTATACCTATGATGTCCTCCGGGTATCATGGCTACATAACCATCATTCTCCTCAATCAAACTAGAATTTCTTGAATGAGAGACAGGCAATTTTCCACCTGACTTGACACTTCCATTTCCACTCATCATGGCACCAGCTGTAAAAAAAAATCCCAAAAATATTTAAAATCTCTTTGAAAATTTATCCCATACATTTTTATTAATAAAAACTATTGTATGTCATATAAAAAAATGTAATATATTTTTTCTTTGTAATAAATAAAAGAAAACTAAAATAGAATATGACAAAAGGATTGTGACGTAAAGAGATAAAAGTTGAGGGAGTCATTTTAAGAATAGACATGTGTGTACAAACCTGGACTCATAGGGATGTACGCATCGTAAGGTGATTGCGGGCTTTGAATTTCCATGCAGCTGGATGGTGTTCCATTAACAGTACTACCAATGGAAGTCTCAACATATTCGCTATGATCCGAATGCAATGGAAGTATTAAATTATGAACACCAGGTTGAATATCCTCACTTGGATTCCATGGCACGTACGGCTCATCTTCTTCTTGGCTCTTTGAGTAGGCTCCACCGCCTCCACCACTCCCGCTATTGTTATTATTCTCATAGTCTCTGGAATATGAACTGGAAGCTGAGTCACCCGCTTCACTTTGACTATTAAAAAAAAGGAAAAAAAAAATATATATTATCATTCCAAATAATATTTTCTCATTTACTCCGTAATAAATTTAATTGTATGTACACGAGTGATGTATACTAGACACATTTAATATAATAAATCATCCATATAAAATACCTGTAACGAGAGGTCCATTCAGAAGAATTTGCCGTACTACTGTAGGCAATTGAGGGTGTAGGCGTATTGTGGATAGGGACTGGTGGGGACATGCCAGATATACGCCGTTCTGACGCTGACAACGAAACTGAATCCGTTCTAACTATTGAACCGTTATCCATAGGCAAACCAGGCGGTGTAATACTATGGAAAGAGGCTGAACGGGGATGTTGCGGCTCCTACGCAAAATTTATATACAAAAAAAAACAAACAATTTTTTTAACGACGACTACTCAATTTTCTTCATTTCATAACCATACTTTTAAGCATTACATAAAGAAAAAAAATTTAAAGGTCATTATATACAATAATATATTATGTATTCATAACTTTGTCAAATTCAATAACAAATAACAACATGATAAATTTAGTACAGTTATTCTTGTTTTTTTCCACAAAAAAAAACTTACATTGTAAAAGGCCCACGTATACGTTCGATCTCTTTGAATGATATCCTCCTTTGAGTAATTCTGCATAGCCCTGTTAAAGCAACACAAACAAAACAAAAACATGTCATGAAATTCATATTCAATTAAAAATCACTCTACATTTCTTTCAATATTTTTGTACATATTATTATTATTATTATTATTATTATTATTATTATTATGTACAAGTATCCTTTACTCAATCATAAAAAAAGTATCAATATCAAGTTTCAAACTAATTTAATTTAGGATTTGAACCATTAATGTTAAATGTTAGGTGACTCGGAAAATCACAAAAATATATACTAGACAGAACAAATTAGTATTGAGTATCAATAGTATCATTGAGTCCTCGAGACAGATGGTCCATTAGTATTTGCCATTTGCTAAACAGTTAAACTAGAACTAGATCATATATCCCTTTCAATGAATAAGAAAAAAACATTATACTAGTACATTCATAAAAATTAAGTGAAAATAATATTCCACTCTTCTTCTTCTTTTTTTCTCTATAAACAACTCCCAGTCTACAAACCGTAGACAACCATTCCTTTTTTTTCATCTCTTGAATTCGTGTGAAAAAAAACTTGACACGAGAATCTTTTTTTTTCAATGTCCATAAAATATCATAATAATAATAGGTATTTTAATTAATACATGCACGCCTACAGTACACATAAATACCCCCTAAGGACTTTGACTACAAAATGAATGGATCAGTTATAAGATCAGGCTGTATCATACACACACACAAAAAGAATACAACTGGGTACAAATCTCATTGTACTTTGGTAAAAAAAAAAATTCAAATTATTTTACCCTTCAATTCAGAATAATTCATCGAGTTCATTCATTCAGTCACATTCATTCATTCTCTCTCTCTGTCTCAATTGCTCCGGCTTGTCATTATGCTTATTAGGTGAAACGGGTCGTTGAGCTTTTGTACATACGGTAATATTTTAGTCTTATTGTAGTAAAGTAGTATCGATAGTAGTAGAATATTATTGAAACAAAAGGTTTTAACAAATACAAACAATTTTAATATACAACTCAAACTCAACTAAATCATCACTATTCAAGATGATATGGCCATCCCTCTGTCATCAATACACCTTGTAATATTCTGTAATAGCATCCATCAGTTTTCGCAACTTAAGACTAAAAAAATATTCCAACCATTAAACAACTAAAATATCTCACAATAATTTATCAAAACCGACAATTTCATAAATTATTCCTTCCTTCCTATAACCTACGTGTATACGTACTCAATCATGTAAAACAAATTTCAAATTAAAGAAAATTTTCTAAAAATAATATCTATTTATTATTAATCAGAAAAGCTCGTGGACATCTAAATAACTAAATGGACGTCTAAATTTCCTTTGAAAATGCCAACATAAAAGGGTAAAAGCATATTATGCCAATTGAATGTCGTCTATCATTTTCCTTCAATAGTGTATCACAATATTTTTTTTCAACAAAAATCTTTGACTTTGATAATAGTAAAGTAAAGGGTATAATGAATTTACTCATAAATGTGTTGTTCAGTCGATAGTCAGCAATATTTTGCTCTATACTAACATAAAAGTACAAGCTCAAAAACACATTATGTCCATATTTTCTCTCTCTCTCTCTCTCTCTCTCTCTCTCTCTCTCTCTGTTTCTATATCACGTATCCTTGCGTAATACAAGATTATCTCAACTTCTTAGAATTCATTACGAATTGAGTACATTGAGTCAACAAAATTTCCAGAGCAAATATTGAATAAACAATGAGTCCATTGAGTTTTCCACATTAATTTCCTTTCTCAAAACAGTTCATCATACATACAATAACATCTCTCAACTAAATTGACCCTATACTAAAAATTTCGTAATTCATTAAACCTCCACTTTGATGTAGGTAGAGAGAAAAGAGTGAGAAGAATCATTAAAATCTTTACATTAGCTAAAATATATATAATCACAATATACACTTTGTCTTCAATATTCAATCTTAAAATGGCTGGACACTTTTAATATCCACCAACATGGAAATCTCACTTAATGACTTTACCTAACTATGGTCAAGACAAGAAGCTGACAGAGAAAGATTTTTTTTTGTACACATCAATTTAGAGATATAAAATCCATTTAAATAAAAATAAATCATGTAGAAAATTTTGATGAATATTTAATTAGTCTCTTTTTTTACTAAAATAATTCATAGAAGATTGACAGCATATTCCATCCAAGGTTATAAATCAATTAAATATACATATTTTATTTTGTACTTAAATAAAAAGACTGTCAACATTCAACCTGTAGACCAAAGAATCTCAAAGTCAATTCCAGTAGGCAATATGAATGCCAATAAATGTAATTTTTTTACAGACATTTTAATATCAATGTTGTATCCTACAAGACAGAGGATGGATTGCGTCAACGTCAAAGTTCAACTGCCTTTTACAATCGATAGAGTACAAAATATAAACTTTTTTAAAAAAACTTCAGTTGAGTTTGAGTTTACAAAATTTGGGCAATCCGATTAAAGAGAGGCCATCAAGACATGATAACCCAAACCACGTCATGATTTTTTGAAAAATATAAATAAATAAACTTTCACACACACACACCAATTAATTCTACATCAATACAATAAATACGAGTTCTAATAAAATACCTTGTACATACACAACTAATAACTCTATAAAGAATTTAGAATAGATTTTCAGTCAATCACTGTTATAAAACAGAATATTAATTGACAAGAGCATGAACATGAGACTTATTTCGACTACCAATTTAAAATTAGAAATATATTGCATCATTAATATCAACCTACCCTTTGGTTCATTTGAGTAAATAATGTTAGCCTTTTTATAGTTGTTATATTTACCAAAAAAACTTTATGGTACACTCTATTGACAACTTGACCACTTGTCCTGTAGTACAAAAAAATATTGTATATAAATATTTTAATAGACAACCGTTATATATCTCATGTACACAGTACGGTAGTCGTAGTACAAATATATATACACACACACACAAATTCTTCTTGCATCATCCCTCACAAGTCTTAAGTGAAGTTCAAAAATTAATATCTCACAATCAACATCGTTCATGTGACATTCATACATCATAATATTATTTCAATTAATGTACATATTGCACTTTAAAAAAATTTCTGATGCAAATATCACATGTCTATTACGCATTTCCTCGCACATGAATAGTTAAATTACAAAACTAATCTTTTCCTCAAACTTTTAATTCTCTTTCAATCTTATTTTTTAAAACAAATTCTATACATTATTATTCAAAAAAAATCAAAAATTAAATTGACAAAAATGTTTATTTCACAAAATCCACAAATACTGACAAACTAAACTTCACGGTTTTATTCCAATCTCTCTCTCTAAAGAACCACAACAAAATATTGTGTATGTATATGCCATATATGAAGTAAGAAATCAAAGTCAGATCAAAGAAAATATTATTTTATGACATTGTTTTCCAAACATTCTAAATCTTCAAATCTCCAATAAAAATCCATTCCGATCCCAATCAAAGATCAAACGGCAAACACCAACATCTTCAATGTCAAATCAAATAGAGAGAGAGACAAGTCAACAAAATATATGGGAGACTTGGAAAAAGATGATCGTCTCATTTCATTTCACATACTAAAAAATATATAAATACATAAAATTCTCTAATTTTCAAACTAAAATGCACATTGCAACACTATTTAATACAGATTGAGCAATCCAGTTGAGTTTATACTGATAAACTACTTTGAAAGTTCACATTTCTTTTTTTTTTTTTTTTTTAATTCCTCATATAGTACCTCCTCACACTCTCATTTTATACCTAGAAACAGTTTAATCTACACAAATTATATTTATTCATATATTTAAAGACGACTCAAAACATCTCTAATGTATATGTACCCACTTTATCTTTTTTACCTTCACTTGTTTGTTATTATTTGTTATTCCATTTTCAGACAAATTTGATTTTCAACTCAAAGTCGAATAAAAAAACATTCAGTTTTTTTCTTGTTGATAAACCATAAAATATCCTAGATGGCCAACCTAATCCTAATTAAGATACAGACTGTATCATACAGTAGTAGTACATATCACATCAATATTATACACTTGAAACAAAAAAAAACAATTTATTCATTATGCAACTCCACTTGTATAAAAATCATCCTAAATGTCTAATGGATCTTTGAAATAAAAAGTCTCAAACTTTTTTTTTTACATCAAATGTCATATTTACTTTGAAAATCAATTAATGCGACTACACTATTATTTATTCCATCCCACGTTATCACTCGTCTGAGTGTCGCTCAAATACAAACACATTGACTGACATCAAATACTTTTTTTTATCATTGTACCTTATATCCGCGTATAATTATTTTTTAATGAGAACAAATATTTCTCTATATAACTTATATATATATATCCATATATCTACAAAGGAAAATATTTCCTTTCTCTACAAATATTTTGGCTACCACACACTCTCTAGTCTCTAGAGAGTATGCAAAGACTAGAAGCGCTACAGAGAAAAAAAAGTGGATAGTGGATATGAGTAGAAATATCAAAAGGTATAAAGAGAATGACATGATGAGACGAAGGAAGATTTTTGGACATGACCTCGCATGGTTCATGGGCAATGTGCTCGCCATCCTACACTACCACATATCTCTCTCGTCACACACGCAAACAGTCCCAGCACACAAAAAAATAACTAGACACATACAGGACAGACAACACACACACACACATCTGCATGCCTCTAAATTAACTTGCATACAACAATCATATAAACCAACAACACTAACAATTTCTTTCATTTATAGACCAAGTGAAAAAAACTCACCCAGTCGTTTCCCTCTCCATATTCATACATATTACATTTAATATGTGCAAATATATAACCAAGAGAGAGAGAGAGAGAGAGAGGAAAACACATAGTCAAAAAAACAAGTATAATGAAATGAGAATCTATAAGTATATTATTTATTTAAACAAATAATATTCAATCCTATACTTTAATACTTTATACTATCTAAAACCAGCTAGCTTTGGATCCAGAGAGTTTATCTTTAAAAAATTTGCAAACAAATGGAATGCACATCATAATATTATTTAACAAGACATGAGTTGTTGTATATGCACTGCCAAAGACATTCAAATAGAATATTTTCTTTTTCTCTCTCTCTCTCTCTTCTTCGATTTGTAATATTCCACTGTCTCATTCAAGCTGTACATCGTCCCATCGGTTTCAGATTACAACACACACACATACACACAACTTTTTTTTTCTCCACTGTCTCCAATTCACACAACATAGTCAAAAGTTTGAACCATTCTCAATATTATTCTTAAATAGTATTTTCTCATTCTCTCATTACATACTTAATGGTGTGCAATAAACCCAAATGAGTAATCTTTATAAATTTATAAATGGAAAATTTTCCATATATATTATCCTGCTATTCTCTCTCTCTGTATAATGCCCGATCTTCAACTGGTTCATTGGCATCAACTTTGTCAAATGTACAGGAAGAAGAGAGAGAGAGAGAGAGAGAGAGAGAGAGAGAGCTCACTAAAAAAATAGTCTCATTCTAAACACGCAAGTCCTTAATACTTCACTGTCCCTATATTTTTAAAACATGCGTAAGTTCAAATAAAATACATGTTACGTTCCTTCTTGAACCTATTTGCAATTTAAATCTCAAAAAAAAATTTTTTTTTTTTATTTCTATAACAAGTGAAAAAAGTCATACAAAAAACCCATACATTCTACACAAGAATGACATCCCAGGCAGAGCCAACTCTATTCTATTCTATACTTAAAATTAAAACAAATGCGTAGAAACTTCATTTCACGCTTCCGTCAATTAAATTATTATTATCATTTTCTTATTTTTGTTATATGACCCTTTACATAATATTATTATACACCTTTGCGTATCAACAACAACAACAGAGAGCGAGGAAAAAAACACAATATTCCATAACCTTTTTACCATACATTTCCATCACCCATCAACATTTATTATTACTTGCAACATTCTTTCTACTGCGTACTTAAATATTGTTTATAACTTTGTAGTTAAATGAATTTTCAAAATTGCCTGAGAGAGAGAGAGACAACACTAAAAAACAAGCTCATGCAAATAACGGACTACCATACAGATACAAAGTTAAATACAAAACTAAACAAATGGCAAAAAACGACCAGAACAGTCCCATCACGTGCTCATCCTATTTTGTGTGTTTTGTATGTGTGTGTGTGTGTGTTCCCGACCCTCTTCCTCCTTCCTATTGCATAATATTTTCATTCAAGTTCATAACATGTTGATGTACGTTACACATAGACATGCAATGGTATTCACTAGTATTCACAATATTATTATGATGATGATTATTATTACATTACGAGAGAGAGAAAGAGGGGGAAAAAACATTCAATTTTTTGTGTGTCAGCTGCTAAAACGTAGAAAACGTAAAAGCAAAAAAAAAAAGAAAAAACGCAGACAATTATTTTCAATAAAAAGACCTTCATAACATTCGTCCTTTAGACATTAAACTTGCCTTTCTTTATAATTAATCATAATCATTATCAATGCCTAATGAATAGAGGAGTAGAGGCGTATTTCTATTATGAAGTAGTATGTACTTAGTTTACAATAAAATAAAATTTACTATATAAACATGCTTTTACTTCAATAATTACTAAAGTCATGACTTCTACAGTTCATTCTTTATTCTTTCATCACCTATTTTTTTTGCCCGTCTAATACAATCACTACGTCCCCATTTTAGTTCAGTGTACAACACCTTTAAAAAGGAGAGAGAGAGAGGGGAAAAAAAATCAACAAGGGTCTTCTGCTCATCTTCCCACGGAAATGAAGGTGTAATTTAAGTAATATTCAGTTGTGCATTCACCCAATACATAATAGTATGGAGTACAAGAGCTGAAAGTCTATCACTGCTTGTATATATACAATAAATACATAAAAAAAATTGCAATACAACAACTTTCTCTAAACTGTAAACAAAAAAGTAAAGGGTTACATCGGCATAATTAATTAAACTACTACTCCTTTGGTTACACTGTACAATACATATGAATGGTGGAAAGTACACATGCAATGATTACGTAACAAAATTAAGAACGCAGAATACTTTTTGCAAAAATAAAATAATACAAAGTTCAACTTTGTAACCAAATTCTATGTAACCTATCACACAATATATCGTGTTGTACGTTGTACTGGTGTAGCTGTGTCATATCAATAAATAAATACTTATTTATGAAATGTCCATATCATTATAATACAAAAAAAAATATTAATAATTTTTATGCAAACGATCTTCTATCTACAATCTATTTTCTGATTCATCAATGAATATAAAATACTGTCACTTTCAAAAGATGATACTATTAATACTCAAAAATCAGGAAAAAAACCCTCCATTCTAAATAAAGTTGACTTACTTGAGAATAAGAAGATGCATATTTTGTCCAATATTGTTGTCCTCAGTTTTTAAGCTCAATTTTCCAGCACCAGTACAAGCCAATCTTCCAAACTCAATATGAAAGAAACACCCAAAAGTTGCATCATGTGAAACATTCCGAATCACATTCAACTGCAAGGAAAAAAAAACAAAAAATGTTTTCCAATTAATTTTATTTTTCTCAAAAAAAAAGTCAAATTAAGTACCATCTAAAAAAAGTTAGTTACTAGTATAACAATAAAAAAAACTTGTCAATAAAACCCTCTGACAATATTTGACATGAATTCACAAAAAAATACTGATTGCTTAACATAGTCCAGAGATATATATCACAATGAACTTGAAATAGAATTTAAAGGTTATGCCGACAATAGACGGCTTCAATTCGTCATCAAAAAAAAAATTATATTTAATTCTTTTTTAGAATTCTTGCTCACCGGAAATTTCAACACTGAATTCTTTTCATCGTTATGTTCACCGACTTTGAGCAGTGTCAATTCTTTGGATGTTAAACAAAGGCGATAAGATCCAAGGATGTTTTCTTGACTTCCGAGACCCTTCGTAGCAAAAAGGAATCACACAAAAAGTTCAATTATTTATAGTCACATTAAAATTAAATCTAAAATCAAAACCCCTCGCCATCCTCTTTCCCCCATACTTCCGTACCATAAATATTTACAAATTGGCGAGTCAAAAAAAACCTTCTTTTTCAAACAAAAAAAAAGTAAAAAACCCCATCAAACTAATTTAATTGTTCGTCTAAAAATTCATTAATTACCTTATTTAGTGCTGTTACTAGCCACACATGCTCAAAATGTGGTTTAGTAGGGGCTGGTGCTTGAACTGGTGAATTTTTTTCTGAACAACTTTCTTCTTCATCCGCCGTCATGGAATTCATGAGTCGGAGCCACTCATTCATTTCCTCCTCTGAATTCATTGTTATTCGGAGACAGTCATTGTGAGTATGGAGCGCAATTGTATATTTATATTTCGAATCCGTACGATTGATATTGAAACATGCTTTTAGCACTATACTCCTGTAATCACAAAAACAAAAAAAAACCATTAAAATTATGCCTCATTTTTTTCACATCATAATAGCAACATCATATAGGTACATATTTTTTGTTGACATTTCTCTCTCCACATGAAATACACTTTGAACCTACTACTTTACTTAAAAAATGGGACATGAGAAATATCAAATCCATGGAATGCATAGACTTTTTTCAGTCTACACAACAACAAAAAAAACTGATAGCTCCTCATAATGAAACTCCTCAACATTTTAAAAAATACACAATACATATATAAAAAAAAAACTTCAAAAATCAAGTACACGAGCACTTTTTTAATAAAACAAGAAATGTAATAAATATGAAATACATAAAATGTTTTAAAATTATTATTGGACTAGTAATTTAATTTCTACACAAAATAAATGACTCCAAGACCCCTCCGTGTTCTACATATTTATCATCATCATAAGTCAAGGATAAGATTATACTACCACACACATCACAAAAATTCATATACTATATTTAAGAATTATGATTACAAATAACTCTCTACAAGAAAAAATAATATATATATTCACATTTTAAAAACTCAAGTCATGTAGGTTGGCGAGTTCAAGTCATGGAATGATCATGATCATAAAATTCGACCAAAACTAATAAAATAAAACACAAGAAAGAAAAAAAAACTTTGTACTCATATCATAGTTACGCTTGAATCAACTCAACAACAACTGGCCAAGTCAAACCGCTAAAAACTATTAACATAAGACATACACTCCACACACAGGTATGTAATATTGTAATACACTACACTAAAAAAAAAAAATCCTACAAGAACCGTCACAGGAAATGCCAGACTAGAGAAATTTTTTTTCTCTTCTTATTTTTAAAAATTCATCATCCTTTACCTTCTTTTTCCAAACATAATTTTTTTCTCCTTGGTTTCTTCCTTGATATTATATATTTACCTCTTGGATTATTTTGTGACATATTACCTACTGATATAACATGGAGTACATGTACCACAAAACACTAATTTTTTTGTCTACAATTTCATCTATTATTCATTCATTTTAATCAGCAAACACTTTACAATATAAATACACTCTTTTTTTCCCTCTCTTCCAACCCAATATTTGATACCTGCTGCATGTAATTATAACAAAAACATTGACATTCCTTCGTCTCTCTCTCGCAACTTTTTTGCGTCGTAGATTTTTCCTATTCCGTCATTTCACTCTCTTGTACTTGTAGTGCTTCAAAGTTGGTCTGTCATGACTTTTAGTCTACCATGGCTTCAATCTGAGAAGTCATGTAGCAAGCCATGTTATGTTTAATGAAAGACGGTTCCTTTACTTGTTATAAGTGAATAACAAAAGCAAAGAGAGAGAGAGAAAGAGCATTCACAATACACAAAACGTCTTTAGCACTTGTTTTCTTAGTTATAGAATAGAATGTAATACTTGTAACAATTCAACGGGATTTCCCAATGACGACAAAAAAAACGAATAACAATTAAAACATTCTTTAAAGAGGGACACAAAAAGACAAAAGATATAAAAGTAATGCGGTATGTACAAAGACTAAATTACTATCTAATACTTATCATACTCAATACTCATGGAACCTACCTTTGATCTTCCCCTCTCTCTCTCTATTTTTTTTTTGAAAAAAAAACTACAATTTTTTCGAGGCATTTATAGAATGACATTCGATTTTTTAAAATTAAAGTCAACTCTATCATGTGCAACTTTAACTGCAACTCATTTAAGGCATACACAGACAAAAAAAAATTATATTTGCACAGCCATTTCTAACTAGACAATAACAAGAGAGAGAGAGAGAAAGAGAAAAAAATCAAGGGATGTCCCAAGTTCATATACACAGGACATTGGAGTCAACTTCAATAACAACTTTAGAAGAAAAAAAAACTGTGCAGTCAACCAATTCAGTCCATAGTGTCTCAATTCTTCTGTCAATTCTACTCAAAAGTCGACTTGACGAAAAAACACGAGAAAAATAAAACATATTCAAACGAAAACAAGTCAGTATCATCCTATATCAACGAACCAAAAAAAAAGATTGTACAAATTTTTGCAAAAAAAAAATAATATAAAAGAGACATGCTAAATGCTACAAACATAACACAATCAAAACTTGAAGAGCTCTATAATATGGTTCATACTAGTGTTCATGTTAATATGTACAACAAGTCTTGTGTCTTGTACAAAAAAAAACCAATTTTTTTGTGACGGCACACACATTGAAGCAGGTATGTATGAAAACCGCGATACCGACATAGTGGCGACAGACAGAGCACGAAATTAGCAACTCTACAACAAAACATTGAATAGAATATACATCTAAAATATTTTTACATCTCTCTCTCTCTCTCTCTTTTCTCTTCCTCTGTTTACTTAATAAATGCATGCCTTCACACCTCCCTTCCTTCCTCACCTAATACTTTTACAGACTCGGTTTTCAACTTGTATAAAAAAAAATTCGGTTTACTTTGTCTTCTCTAAAACACAACGTGAAGGACCTCTCCTTTTGAATGTTTATGATGCCAAAATATTTTTTTGACTCTCTTTGAAAAACCGAAAAATAAAAACCTTTACTAACATAAGTACACATTACTAACACTACAAAATGAATGAATCAGAATATTACATATTATCAGTTTTAATATGTCTAACTTAACAAAAATCAATAATAAAAAAAAATCACATGAGTTCTATTTTTGTACCCCAAAAAGTATAAAAATAGATGACAATAGACTCACCAAAAAAATAGCTACTTACTTAAACACTTAAAGATTTATAAATATGTCAAAACGTTTTAAATGGAAAGCTTAAAAAAGTAACAAACTTGTCAAACTTATTGACAGTAATTAAATCAAATATGTAGTACATGCTACATTTATACAATTTTTTTTATTTATTGCATAATTAATACCATCAGTTTCGACATCCTACACATGTTATTCCCTTCATTTTCCTTCTATTGGAAAAAACTTACATTAGATACATAACAGTAGAGAGAGAGAGAGAGAGAGAGAGAGAGAGAGATGGTGTCTCAAAATAATTTGGACTACAATTTATCTTTATCATTTTCTAAATTATATTTTATTCTGCTCATATTTAACTCTAACAGTTCCAAATTTGTTCTAAATTCCTTGAGCCACATCCGTCGTCTAGATAAATTGAACTAATTCCCCTTCTAATATTTTAATCAACAGCTGAGCTTAAAATATGTTGGTAGTAAAAGTAAATGATTTTCTTTAATAAATAGTCAATAATATTGAGTCAATATATATTGTGGTTATTTTTTTCCAAATGCTACAGTAAAAATAACTAACATCCGCTAGTCAATACATAAGCAACACACCTCCTCCAATTAATGACTAGAAGGCGTCCGCCACTATTTTTTATACACAATTTTTTTTAGAATAAACATCCTGCTCTAATCAATATTTTTTTTAAAAAATAATATTATTTTCCAAGAAATTCATGTCTACTACTAGTAATTAAATTGGTCATAAAAAAGTAACAAGTTTATGATAGTCCATACAAAATAAAATAAAAATTGAAATATTTAAAAGGTGTCACAAAATCCAATGATTGTAAAGTCCATTATCTGTACATATGCACTAGGACTAAAACCCAAAGGGACCAAAGGGGGGTCATCTTAATACCTCTTTAATACCTTATACATTTTTTTGAGAGATATATTGAGAAATATTGACCATTAAAACATCATGTGTATGGGAATTAGTTTTAAATACTACGTAGGGAGATCAAAAAGTAATGATTATGATTTTTTAGCTCCGTTCGTTGTAAACCGATCACCAGGATATTTTAGTATGTTATACTAGAACTTGTTAGGGGTCTCCATAAAAAATTTGAAGTTTTGAAAACAATTTTAAGGG
>JAQIVZ010000917.1:0-45790 GCA_034700945.1 Arrhopalites spinosus | reverse complement strand
GAAATGGAATCCAACCCGCGAGTTGGAAAAGTGACAAAATCCAACCCGAGTTGGAATCCAACTCCCTCTATTTCTACTTTCATTTCACTTCATGCACCCGTCACTTTGAACAAAATGGCTGCCAGTTGCAACCAGTTCCCATTCCATGAAAAATATGATCGCGGGTTGGATTCCAACCCGGGTTGGCGAGTTCGATTTTGTCATCACCCTAGAATCCTTGTTTTGACCTTTAGTTTTTAATAAAATTGGGGTCAAAATGATGACAATAAGGTTTATTTTCATTTTAGTGGGAAGGTCAAAATCTTTACTTGAGTAAATTTGTTTTTACAAATTCAAAATAATATTACAATTGAAATGAAGAAACTAAAACTAAAATTGGAAAGAGTGAAGACACTTCACTGAAAAGTTGTAGAAAAAAAGTTTTTTTTAAAAAACTAAAATGAATTCTCAATTTATAACGAAAGTTTGGAAAATTTAATTAAAAACACGGAACAATCAATTAATTTTCCAAGTTGACTTTGAAAAATTGAAAAACCAAATTGTGATTGCATTCTTGAGTAAACTGAAATATTTGCCAAATAGTCGTTTCAAAATATCTGAAACTTTGCTGGTACACTCCTAAAGGGAGACCGCTGACCTTGATGAGTTGGGTCAACTTGTTCTTTTTTTGTGGAATGACAATACAAATTTCCTAAATAAAATAAAATAATAACAATTTGTTTTCCTTTTGTTGGAATTATTCCATTTGAATTGCATCCAATGCATCCTTAATCATGTGTCATTCATTAGGTGGTAAAAATGAGCGTCTTTAAAAGACGCTCACAAAAAAAAGGTTTTTTTTGTATGAAAATAAAATGAAGTGAGCGTGTAAAATTTTTGTTGTGACATTTAAATGTTTTCTATCTACTGAGTTTCTACAAGTGACATTTTAAATGTCATACAAAAATTGTTTTGAATTTTTCTCTCCTATCAAAGAAATAACCAAACGTTAAATAGTTGGAAAGGTTTTTCATGGCCATGTCAAAAATACAAATAAAATTTGTTTTTGAAACTGTTTTTAAAATTATTTATCTTCCCCTCAAGTCCTTACAAGTACCTTCACAAATTAAATTCTTGTCACCATTTTGTATTCAAAATTTCCAACAACTAAAACTAACAAATTTTATTTCATATTTCACATTTTTGAACTAAATTTTAAATCGTACAAGTCTAAAATTTTGTTTGCATTAAAAAAAATATTTTTACAAATGATTTGTAAAAATGAGAGTCCTTCAATTTATAAATATTCTTCTCGCTTTCTCAATCTCGTCTTTTGTCACAATCTCCATTAAACTTGAAAAAAACCCGGTAGATTTAAATTCGGACACGCTAATAAACCCGATTCCATCTTGTTTTATTCATTTCATTGAATTCTCTCAATTTTACAATTACAAGACCACAGCCAAGCCATTTGTCAAAACTAGCAACCTCCCAAAAACAAGACTCGAGTCATTTGAACTAGATCAACTTGACAACAGCATCATCCGCACTGCTAAACACGTCACGTGCTACATCACAGTGACCTTGTGGACCCCCCACGAGACGGAATGGTCACTTGAAAAAGTTATAAAGACAGCTACCACGCCGTTTCCCGCCTTCATAGTTCCATTTCACCAGCAGAGAATAGATCGACCACAGTCCATTAATTTTATTTATATTCCCCCAAAATTCACTTTAATTATTTTAAATAACATTCAAACTAACCAATTAGACCCAGAAATCTACGCACAAATGATAATCAAACCAGATCCTCTGCTACGACCCAAGAGTCTTCTCGACCCAATTTTTATCTTGTCCAGTGGCAACGACCCACAGTCCACCCAGACAAAATCATCCGGGTGGTTATTTTGTCAATATTGTGGAGCCATGGACAAAGTTTTAGTCTACAAATTTGAATGTGACCGCCTGTCCTGCTATTTCACGATGTTCAAAACATACCGTCAAGTTACTTTGGACGGTGCCCTCATAAACTGGGCTTGGGCTCATTTGTATCTGCCCAAAGAACTGACCTTTGTAATTCAAGGTGGGTCACCATTTCATCGAAGGGGAGCCACAAATTTTGAAATGTCCCTCCTAAATTTTCTTAATGAACCCCTCAACACATCCATGACCAGCCAAAGTATGACAAAAACAATGATGACGTGGTATGCTAAAATTTCTCCCCAATTTGTGACCAATAATTTACCATACCCTGTCCCAGACTTGGCCCAAGAATGCCAATTTTTCATGACCGGATTCACCCCAACTTTTAAACTAATCACGACAGACAGGGTCAGGGAGGTCAAGACATCTTTTGAAATATACACGACCCCTTTTGACCCTACAGTTTGGCTATGGCTTTTGGCCACTCTGGGCCTCACTGCTTATGTCATGTCCCTAGTTTACTTGAAACTGGAGGGAAATTCAAAATTTTTATCATCAAATCTACTGACTTTCTATTGGGTTTGGGGTATCCTTGTGGAGCAATATAAAGAGACCCCATTGAAAATAAGGTCGAAAAGTCACATGGCTTTTTTCAAATTAATTGGCGGGGGTTGGCTCATCATGAGTCTAATTCTGACCAATGGCTATAAAGGGATGGTCAAATCCAGTTTCACTTTGACCTTCCCATTTGTCACGGAATGGACCACCATGGACAAACTGGAGAATGTCTCTTTAGTTGCCTTGATGACCGATAGAAGCGCCCCTTGTGAAAATATTGCGAGACTGTCAAAAAAATTCAAGGGACATGTCAAACTTTTATCTAGTGCCCATAAACTGGAATTATACTGCAAAGAAATGAGAGGGTCCGAAGGGTTAATGCCCGAATGTGGAATTAAAAACCGAATTTTGATTAGAATTCACAAACTGACCCTTCAATGTCAATTATACTGTCCCAAAATTTTTGACAGGGACGGTGAGGCGGTTTTATTGCATGCAAATTGCGATTCTTTTGCTTGCAAAAAATAAAATGAAATGGGATAAAAAACTAAACAATCCGTTTGGAGGTATTCAAGTTGTTTGCGCGGGAGAAATCCCACAATTCATTCAAATCAACTGGCTCAACTCATCCACCAAAAGGTTACGATCACTTCCCAAAGTGATTCTCAGTTTAGAAGACGACTTTGAGTATTTTTGGAATCTTTTTAAAATTCAAATTAAAGTTAATCCACAATTAAAAATATCCCACAATCGAGATGAACCCCCTGATCAATTTTTAAGGGAACCCATTGGCTACAATATTTGTGGACAAATAAAATCCACATTTTATCCCACCATTATTTTAAACCGCATGAAAATTATTGTGACCTCGGGTTTACAAGGATTTTGGGTCAAGTGGGATAAAATTCGGTTTGTTTCAGAGGATAGAAAAATTAATTGGCCCACTTTTGTCCATGAAAATGAAAATGTCCGCCCTCTTTCTTTAGTTGGAACGGATATTTATTTAATTTTTATCATTATTTTTGCGTTTTTATTTATTTCAGTGCTCAGTTTTGTTAGCGAATTAATTCATCATTTAATAATTAATTTATTAAATGAACCGAAGCCAATTTAAAAATTATACATCATTTAAGCAATTAAATATCACATGAAATTAAATATTTTTTAAATTAACGTTTATTTTAATAATTTGTCCATTATTTCATTTAACTATATTTTTTTAGTTGTTGGCTGCATATAATTGTACCATGAAAATTATGAAAGATGTCGCTGTTTGTAGAATCTGTAATTTTACAAAAAATCATTATTAAAAAACCACAATTTTGTAAATCAGTAAATAATTTTAAATGATTACAGATGGGCGCTTATTTGACTTTCATTTGCGTCACCCGCCGTGTGAACTTTCCAATTGATTAGTGTGTTGAATAGAATCACAATTTAATCAAATTGTAATTTATTTAATTGTTATTTTTTTGTAGGCTTAACGATTTCTTCTTTATGGAATGGCAATAAATTTTAATTAAAAATAAGTGGATGGTTTGTTTCTCTAAACAATTTAGCTCATCTTGATCAATTCCCTAAGTCAGGAAATAAATGACCCATGAGTTTACAAAAAAGGAAACAAAAAAATAACCCGCCCAAAAATAGAAGCCACACAAGAAAGACCAACTCAATATCAGAATCTTGAAATGACAAAACTTTGAATTCTTCCTTCGCCTCATCTTCCCTCCAATTTCCAATCTCCGGCTTCCCTTCCACTGGGAATCAAATTTCTTGTCATTTTTCCCACAGTGAGTAGATGCCCGACCCAATTAAAATGTCCATTCGATTCTACATCCAATGGAGATAATGTTTGTTCAACCCATCCGAAATGGCCGTGTATTGAAAGACCATCCAGGAATCATCATCCATGACTTTTCGATTGTGAAAAAACTTGAGGGTGGCATTCCTCCTCATTTTCATTTTGAAAATGTGCCAATAAAATTCAAAGTCTTTGGTTGGCATCACCAAAACGGTCTTGGGGTGACTCAGGGTCGTTTCAATGAGTTGGGGTAACTCAGGAGTGCATGTCCGCCATGTATTGTTCAATGTTTTGGCCGTCATCATGAACTTTTGACATGGCTCAATCTTCTCGCAGCCTGACCCTTCAAACTCCATGTCTTCCCCAAGTGGACATTGAACGAGGCATTCGTTCACTAAATAGGCCAGATGATTCCACTCCAACATGAAAAAGTCGACCAGTTGCTGTTCAAAGTGACTTTTGTACTTGAACAAATCCATTTGGTATGGTCTATTTCGAGGACATTGTGCGCCTGATTTTATACAATAAATTTCAAAATTCCCCGCCCTCATAAAATCAACAGCATATTTCCAAGGGATCTCAAAAGGGTACTGGAGGGTGTACTCTGAATGGACTATGCCCTTGTACCCATTTGTTAAAATCAGCCCCGTTAGAAGCCACAAAGCTAAAAATTGGTGGTAAATTTTGGGCCCCTTTTTTAATTTTGGCGCCATTTTCCCAGCTTGAGGCTGCTCCAATAAAATTGAGTAAAGCCAAAGAAATGTCTTGAACAAAAATCCCGCGAGGTGACCCCATGTCGACTGCTCATCCACATTGACACATTTGCTAACAGTGAAGATGGTAGAGGTCAAAGCGATAGACATAATGAGGAGGGTCCAGGTCATGAGTTGAAATGGGGTGGCATAAATTTCCAAAAAATTCTTGACCCTTTCAACCTGATCTGCCGTTATAAATTTATTCGTTACTTTTCGCATCAAAAATATTTTCCTATGAAAAGAGACTGCCGTTCGTTCAAAATTTTCTATTTGGTTCAAAAGGGATTTTCCAACGTTTCGACGTTCCACCTTAATTGACAGGTCAAGGGTCGTGTTGAGCCCAGAGATCAAAAAATTTAAAATGGCTTTCTCCATTTTGGTGGGATTTTTTCTTTGAAATGGCTCAGTGAATTCATAGAGCAACAGAGTGGACTCGGACACTGTACAATAGGTTGACCTATTAAAGCATTCAGGATAGAGGTCAATTTGATGACCCACTTGAACAGAGTTTTTAAATGAGGTCAACATCTCACCATAACATGACCTTTTGGAACATTGAAACGGCACAAGAATAATTTTGTTGAAACACATAGGACATGTATACCATTCATGCAGGATTTTTACTCTTGGGTCAAAGGTCAACCCGTCAAAAACCATTATAAATAAGGGGGATTTTATAGTGCTCCAAAAGATTGCAAAAGTCTCGATATTTTTTAAAAATGTGTGAGCATCAAAACTTAATTTTGGCGCCAAAATAATATTTAAATGTGAACTCCCCAGTCCTTGTCCTTGTACTCTGTGTCTTTGTTTCCCCAGTCCAAATTTATCTTTGCCCGCAGAGTCAAGAATGTTGGCCGAGTTGTGGGTGACGACAAATTTTGGAGGGAGAATCAAAACGTTGGTGTAACATTTGTAATATTTTACGTCAAATAAAACACTCACAGACTCTAATTGGGGGCCGTCTGCGAATGCGGAGAAACGACTAAAATTGGAGATGATGCCCAACGGGATTTTTGTTAACGTGTTTTGTCGTCCACAGTCTCAACTAAGCCATGACAACAAAAGACAAAACACGTTTAAAATGCCGATGAGGTTAATAGAAGAATAGTAATCAATCTCATCTCGATAAATTAATTCTATTTCTGTGAAGAGGACAAAACAATTCGTGTCCATTATGAAAGGGTTCAAATTCATTTTGAATTTGGCGAGTTCAAAAAAACTAATGAGACCACCTACTATTTTTGTGGTACAAAGGAGTAGAATTTGAAGAGAAAAAATGGAGGTCATTGTACTTTTTTTGAAAATTGAGCCAAAATAATAACAATAATTATTATTATTTCTATAATTTTTAATTAATACAAAGACGTTTAGTGTGCAAAAGTAGAAACTGGTAATTATAGTTGTCAATGCCAGTGAGTGTAAAAATGAGTCTCAGTTCGATACAGATGTCAATGTAGACTTACCATCAATTTTGTAAAGTGACCTCCACTCTATGACTTTCAATTGCATGACAAACATTTTATTAAAAAATCATGACAATGGCCGTATGAATTGGAGTTGGAGTAGACCTTTAAAATAAGTTAAAACAAACGAGCTTTTGGAAAATATTTATTTTAATGTTATTTAAAAAGTTACATCCACACTAATTACAGTCTTTAATTTTAAGCGGTTTTTTATTTAATTAAAGTATTTAACTCCCAATATAAATTAAATATGATTGATAAAATACGTTGAATTCGGGCTCGAGAAAAAAAATTACAATTTTTTTGTGACCAAGATAGAGGTCATAGAATTAAGAGTTAATTTTTAATTAATTAAAAATAATAGTGACAATTTAGCATTTTAAAAATTAGAATTAATTTTGGGTTGAGTTTATGTACTTTTAGGTTCCGTTTATTAACACCATTACCATTTTATTTAAAATGAAATGAAAGAAAAATTTAATTGACTTGATTTAGATTTAACTTTCTTGACCTTTGATCTTTTTGTATTTTGTCCATGTCACGGACAAATTAAAGTCTCAAAATCTTGAATAAAAGTTACAATTGAATGTACTGCAGTTCTTCACACTTAACAAGAGAACTGCATGCGACAATTGTTTTATGAATTTCGTCAATAGAGGGCCTTCTATCAGGATTCACGTCCCAACACGAGAGCATTATGTTGTACCTGACCCCACCAAAAAGAATTAGTAAACATGCTTCAACAAGTTTAAATTAAATTACATTTCATCAGACGCAAATTCAGGTTTCTTCATCCGATAGCCCTCAATTATTTTCTGTACAAACTCGGGGTTCCACTGACACCCGGGGAAAGGCGTCTCACCAAGGGAAAATATTTCAAAGAGGATGACCCCATAACTCCACACATCCGACTTTAAACTGAATTTTAGTTCTTTTAACGTCTCTACCGCCATCCATTTAAATGGTAAGGGTACCTTCAATCAGTTAAATTAATTAGTAATTAAAATGACAATGTTTAAAGTACAAACCTCTCGACTTTTTTTGACGTAATTGGAATAGTCAATTAACCGACGGGAGAGACCAAAGTCACTTATTTTAACTTGAAAATCCTCCGTCACCAAAATATTTCTTGCCGCCAAGTCCCCATGAATCACCTTTAAAATAAAAATTGCAATTAAAGTTAACTAAAAAAATTTACAAATCCCTGCATGTACATTTTTGAAGGCCAAGTAACACATCCCGTTTGCAATTCCTGTGGCAAAACTAAATAATTGTGCGGAGTCCAATTGAGAGAATGATGTTTCTACATTTGAACTGTCATGATTACAAAATAAAATTATTCGTATTTAATAATTATATTGCAAAAAATAGCAAAGCAAAAATTACCACGAGGTAAAAAATGTGGGTCTGTAAGTTTGCAAAAATTTCTTTAAATCTCCCTTGGAACAAAATTCAATGGCAGCATAGATGTCACCTGTGCAAAATATAATTGAATGCATGACAAATAATAAATAATTAAATTAATTGTAGTTAACATCGTTTCATATCTTCAGTGCAGGCAGCCACCAAACTGGCAATATTTGAATGATGTTCCAAATACGCCATTATTTTAATCTCTGACAAAAGGGCAAGAACATTAACATTGGCCTCCATGTTTTTCTTAATTGACTTGATGGCTACAAGTCTCCGTGTCCCATCTTTAGTGACAAATCCTTTGATCACCATCCCAAATTGACCTGACCCAAGACGTTGAGTTTCATCTGGTAAATTAATTCAAAATAGTATTTGACAAAAAAATTAATTTATAAATTTAAAAAAAATGTTGGGACAATCAATGACCGAATTCAAAATGGCTGCGTGAAGTTTCATATTTATTATTGTATGGCTGAGCATAAATATCACCAGAAGGGTCATTCAAATCTCCCGCCGCCGCTCCATTGATAAAATCTTCGACGTCCTTGTCAGTTAAATTGTGAATATCAAGACTCAAATACTTACAGCGATGCCACAGTACAACAGTTACAATAATTAAAATGATCACGATAATTACAGGTAAGACAATAGACAAAACTAATGTCGAAGAGGATTGACTCTGACCTTGAAAAAGATTAAATAAAAATATAATTAGTCAAAAAAATTAATAAAAAATTATTCGGTCGTACTTGGATTCAGATCAAGTGGTTTAAAATTAATTGTAATGGTTCCCAAAGCTTTTTCATTGTGATGGTCGCTAGTAGCCGTGCAAATGTAGACTCCCTCAACGGGATTCAAAATTTGACTCCATCTAAATTGTGCATTTTCTGCTTCATTATTATTTGGGAAGGACACAATCTACATTCATACATTTAATTTTTAATTCATGGAATAATTAAGGGCTCCCTAGTTACCACACATTTTACGCGGACGGATATTATGGGCGTAGTTTTTAACGTAGAGACTCGATCTTAGTATCAAATTAAAGGCAAAGAGATGGACTACAAATGCAAGCATGCTGTTGTGTCAACTCGGTCAATAAGGGGTCAAAAAAAATTGAAGAAATGTTCAGTGACCATTTTTAGTAGGTTAGAATTTTCACTGCGACAAAATAATGCTTGCGTTTGTGGTTTAGAATTTTTGCTATTTTTTGATTTCAAGAACTAGTCTCTACTAGGTCATTTGACCGATAAATAGAATTTACAAAATTGCCCATTTAATCTAATGTATTAGTTCGATTCTCCATGTCACTACCAGAAAGCGCTGGCTCTTCAGCAATTTTCAATTCACAAAAAATTCATTTTGCAATGAGGGGGAGGGATCATGCCACAATCGAGTAACTTGATGTGATTTAACTCTGCTTCAGCGTCCGCACTCTGTCTTTTACGTTCGTGGAGAGAGAAAAATCACAATCGAGTAACTTGATGTGATTTTACTCTGCTTCAACGTCCGCACTGTCTCTAATTTCCCCCATGAACTCTAGCACCGCAGTGTGTCAGAGAATCAAACTAATTTAGACCTCTGAGCAGTCTTAACATTTAATTTTTGTTTTGAAACTGACACTCCCATTATGAGTCCACGTGATGGTGGGAACTGGTTTGCCAATAGCAGTGCACAAAATGGCGGGATTTTGGATTTGTTGACTCAAATTAAATGTTTTTTCTAAATAATTGGAATATTCTTCCAACTTCCCAAGTCTTGTCACTCCTCGACTGATTCTAATGCGCGGTTGGGCCGTCTCTATTTTTAATTATGATTAAAATTAATTATTGTTTGTGTTCCCATTTTTTACTCAAACTGTACCAAGGACAAGGAGATTGGTAGAGACTTGGATTATTTTTCCAGTGGCCAGGGACCAACTCAAGCAATGAATTTTATGGAGGCCTTTGGCCATCAAAATATTTTGTTGTTTAGACACAGTTCCAAGGATAGGACTCCAAATTAAATTTTTGTCGAGTTCTCCGAACTTGGTGGATGCTGTAAATGTATTGATTTTGTTGCCAAATAGTCATAATTGCACTGAAAATAATGTTGATATATTTAAGATTACCTCCAATAATTTCAAAATTTTCTTTCTCTAAGTATTCCAAAGCAAGGTAAATATTTCTAACAATGTAGTACACGGACCCAATACATGTGACAGTTAATTCTTGATTTACTAATTGGATTTCTTCTATGGGCTCCATGAAAAAAATGTCATTCTCTGATCTAACAGTCGTTCCATCATTGTCCCCAAAAACTGTGTCATAATTCACAATTGGGCAATTTTAATTGGCTTTGTTTAGGTGAAGAGTTGTTTTCTTACAAATTGGATGTTTGTCAGTTGCCTCAATGGAAGGGCCGTAAAAGATGATGGTGGATAAAGATTCTTCATTTTTGAAATGGCCGGTCCCAGCACTTTTAGCACAGCTCAGAACATATGGACGGTAATGCGAGAATTCTCTTTTTGGGCATCCCTCACACTTTTTAGGGTCATATTTTTGCCAACAACCATGTCTCGGCTATTTTGTTGAGTGTAAAAAATACAGATTAAATTTTGGAAAAATAATTTCACTCCAAAATTTACCTGTCTTTTGTCACCATAAATACTGGCACATTGTGCAGCATTTCCACAATCGTCATATACAAAAATGTCGCCAATTTCACCGAACGGGAATTTACAATAAAAATTGTAGCCAGTCTCGGGTTCAGGTCTCCTTTCATAATAAAATATCGCCTCACATGCCGATTTAGTTCCTCTTTGTAGGAGGGCACTCAAATCAAGGTCTCCTATTTACAAACCACGGGATAATTATTTTTTATTAATTAAATTTAATAATTTGAGCTTTACTTGTAATAGGTAATAATTGAAATTGATGTAATCTCTTTTGTTCATTGAAAGAGTATTGGAGGGTGGAACTGGAACAAGGATCTTGAATATTATAACAGTGAAACAAGTGCCGCTTTTTTACCGCCACAAATTTGAAAAATATAGACTGAAAAAATGTAAAGGTGGAAGCATTTTTGAAGTCTTGAAAACTCCAATGATAATCCCAGTCAGTGATAATGGGGATATCCTCCTGGATTAATTTATCATTAAAAATTGAATTTAATAAAACTAGGGTCATGCGGGGTTACTGCAGCCGTTTTTACAGAGTTTCAACTTTGCCCATTGATTTTGTGGGTAAAATGTTAAGCTATAAACACCAATTTCTTTCTGGGTGTTCCAAATCATGTTAGAAATAATATCCATCACGTGGTTGTCTCTTTTTATCACTAATTTTGATGTTATTAATTGTTAATTTAATTAACTTAATTAATTCAGAAAAATGGCTGCAATAGCCCCTCGAAAAGGGGCTATTGCAGTCATGGGTAAAAAACTGATATAGATGACAGTTAGGACCTCAAACTTGAATTACAAATAGTCCCTGACTGTCTAAGCATGACATGACCAGCAGAAATTGTTTAAAACCTCCCTTTTGACTTTTGGAAAATTGTTTTTAGAATAATCTAACTAGGAAATATCCATATTCCATGTACATAAGGCCGGAGTGAGCTAGCAAGCAAGCCTGAATTTGAGCTTTCTTTGTTCATTGCAATGGTACATTCAAAAATTTTGGCTGTGGCATTTGGTGTGTGCGCCATATTGTCCGTGAGTCTGTTTCTGGGTTTTTTGCGATTCCCGGGTTATTCATCCGCGGATAATTCAACCCGGGCAATTCAACGCAGAATAATTTGTCCTCGAATAATTCAACCCCTGGGCAATTCAACCCGGGCAGTTCAACCCTGACAATTGGACCCGGGCTATTGAACCACCGGATAATTCAACCAACTCAAAAGAAGACTCATTTTGGGGGAAGTTAGTGCCCGAACTTCGGCCATCAGTCTTTACCGGTTTTGACCTAACCTTATTATAATAATCCCATCCCACACATGTGAAATTGACATGTCAATCTTTAGGTGGTTGAATTATCCTGCGGTGGGTTTGCCCGCGTTGAATTATCCAGGTTGAATTATCCGAGGATGAATAATCGGGACACCTTTTTAAAAAATCGTAATGCTATTACATGGGGAAATAAGTCCAGTGATACGTACTGAACAATAGTAAAAAAATCCGGTTCAAAAATGTTAAGTTCTCATGGTCAAAAATACAACGACTGCAATAGCCCCGCATGACCCTACTCGTTTCACCTTATGTGGGTAGAAGATAAAATGTACGGGACCATAGATTTTTTGGACTAACGAATTTTACTTCTACATGATCTATTGTCCGGTACAATTTGTACCTATAATGAGTAATTCTAACGATAAGTGGACTTACAGTATCATTGGGATTCTGATAAAAAATCATTCGAAGATAGTTGGAGGACATGCAATTTAATTTAAATTGTTTCTGACTCCCCAAAAAAGCCCTACTGGCTTCATAAACAGTTTCACGCCCTGTCTCCAAAACCGTTACCCCATCCAAAATAACGGACCACTTGGGTGGTTGTAGGCCCTCATTAGAAGGGGGACAGTGGCCATCTTGCTTTTTGTAGTAGTCCAGATAATCTTCATTTAAAAACCAAACTTTTTTAATCAAGATCAAAACAACAATTTTAGCTCCAAACTAACCCACAACGTTGACGGGTCTGGAGGCATGAAGCCATTCGTAGGAATTGGCAATGGAGGCGTAGCAATGAATCCTTTTTAATGACGTATCATTTAATTCAATCCCAATAAATTGCATAAGAGCATGCGTTTTTTCCGAGTATCTTGGCTTGTTGTCAACTGAAAAGAAAAAAAATAATGTCTCCTCCATTTTGATTTAAATTAAATTGATATCAAACCGTTGACAAAAGTGTAGTTGGGTTGTCCCTCAAATTCAAGAGCAAATTGAAAAGTTTCCGCAGCAATGTGAGCACTGGCACTACATTTAACCAAAACAATTCCTCCCAAAATTTGTAGCTCTTGAAATTCTTTAATCTGGATCATTGTCTCCTGGTCCGTGGGGTCATTGTGAAAATCTGGTCAACATAATATATACTATTCATATTTATTTTAATTTTATTTATTATTTTCATAACTTTATTGTATAATTGTATAGTTTGAAAACCGCACAAATTTTTGGAGTTTGTAGTGGTCGACCTGGTCTATCAGGAGGTAGACCGTAGAAAATAATGGCAGTGGGTGACAAAAAATGTGTAAACATTTCGTTCGGGATAGTGCATGTCAAAAAACTACTTCGAAAATCAGAGTCCGAAAATTGCGGACACCTTCGACATTCCGAATTTGTCTCGTCAACTCTCTTCCAACATTCTCGTCCCACCTGATCATAATGAATAAAATTAGTTAGCTGGGAAATAAAATATTATTTAATTTGGGAATGTCTATATTTAGTACCAATCGATTTGTCTTGATAAGTGAGGGACATCTCTGGTTATTGACACAACCGTTAGTTGTAATTTCTCCTGGTTTGCCGTCGGAAAATTTACAAAAATATGAATAAAATGAATTTTTGGTCTCTTTGTAGTAAAATAGAACGGGACAGTCAGTCGAATTTGAATTATTTTGGGCTGTAGGAGGCTCGCCTGAGTTTCATTATTATTTTTAATATTAATTATGTTAATATTTAAAATATTCATTTTAAAACCTGAACCTGAAATGAGACTGTTGGCGATTGAAAAGTTTATCATTTTTTCATCTTGTAATATTTCATACACAAAATCCCGCCCAGAAAATTGGCTATCGATGGCTTTTGGCTTGCATGTAATTCGATCATACTTGCTGGTGGGCTCAATATCGAATGCAATGACTATTTTGAAGGAATACGTTGAATTGTCTTGAAAATTTGTGTACAATGTGAAGGAATTTACAGATGAAAGAACCTGCAAGAGTTTAAAATGACCGCCATAAAATAATTTTTTTAAATTTAACACATTTTGTGTAGTTTCTTTGTTCATTGTCCGTGCGAATGATAAAAAAATTGATTTCTGACATGAGTTAGAATAATTGAACCCTTAACAAACGCCACAGTTTCAAATGTGCTGATTGACCTGGTTCACGTCATAGATGAGCAGAATTGGATAGCACGCCGTACAGGAAATTTCAATTCCAATTTTATCGCTGACACTATTTTTGACGATCAAGAAAAACGAGTCGGTTCCATTGTCACTCAAAATGGTTGCTCCACCATTGCCCCTTCTAATTTGTAGTCTGGGTGGCCCAGGTCCCATGCTATTGATCAATGAACTGTTCTCAATATTGCCATGAGTTGGCTTGAGCACGCTGAAACAAGAGTGTAGGTACAGGTAAGCGTACAGGAGACAAGGAATTGTATTTAGTTTCAACATCAAATTAATTAATGATATAATTAAAAACTATCGAATTAAAAGTTATCTTGATAAAAAGAGATGTGCAAGTTAGTACAAGTAGAGCATTGAATTTCTTGTATGGTTTTGGAAAAGGTCTGCGGAAGTGGGTTCCATTTACTCAAGGCAAAAGCTTATTTTTAGATAGTTTAAACCACAATCAAACTTTTGTGGACAAAAACTTTGATAACCACAAATTTTCTCCACATCTTGGTTGTCTGTATAGACATTTAAGCGTTACAAATAATTTTCTTTTTTGCCCAGTGGAATTTCTTATAAAATAAGAAATGTAAATTTAGGTTATACTCACATAAGAGGCAAGCGTGCCTTATCGAAAGGCAAGTGTGCCAATGCATTTTTGTCAGGTTGCTATTACTTTTTTCAAATGAAAACTGGTCCAGAGATAGATCCAGACTATTCAAACATTATCTGACTATCAAAAGGTATTATTGACCTCCCCTTGATCCTCAAAAAATCATTTATAAACTGCTCTTTTAAACTCTAACCAAAAGCACAAAAATTCTGAAAATAATCAAGCACACGGAGGAGAAAATGTCATACAAGATTGTCTTTTACTCATGTATAACCTCACAATAATAAACGGCTTGACCTCTGTCTCGGGTCAAAGCCTTTGATGACCTCTGCTTACTGGTCAGCCAGTTCACTTTTGTGCTATGATTACAGAGATTGGTCCATACTCTTAGTATTAGCCCTGACTATTTTCAGATTTTTTGACCAAAAGGTCAGAGATACGGGTCATTTTACAAAGTAAAAATAGTCCAGACGTCAAGCTATAGGTCGACATCATTTTTGTCGGGTTAAAGGTTGTTAGACTCGTCACTGGCTATCATTGTACCAAGTTTTATTGAAATTAAACGACGGGAACGAAAGGGATCCACGTAAGACGATGGAATCTCTTCATTAAGAGGATCCAATGGTGTCACTTTGTAAAATGACCTGTCTCTCCGACCCCTGGTGACCAAAAAATCTGAAAATGGTTTATTTTGGGGAGTTTACAGGTGTAAATTGGGATATGATTTGTGTGGCACATTTACCTCACCCTTGATATAATGACAAGGCAAGTGTGCCATAGTGACTACAGGTCACGACCCATAATTTTAATTGTGATTGATGGTACTAAAATATGCGTTAGTGTCCTATTAGAATGTGCCAATGCGGAGGGGATTCAAAAGTTGAACGTGAAAGGCATTTAATGTCAACTCTGCAATGGTAACTCCAATCGCTGGCAGAGAAACTTTTGACCTCTCCACTTTGAACCCACACAGCGTCTGACCATCGCAATAAAAAACTCCAAAAACTTAATACATGTTAGCTGAGATCTGTGTAAACATGATTTGTTGAAACTTCGATGAGAAAAATGTCAATAACTTTGTTTTAATTGCAATTGGCACACTTGCCTCGATGGCACACTTACCTCTGGCGTCCTTAAAAGTAGTTAACGTCTATGTGTTGTCACAATTAAAAATTGTTTTAATTTTTATACTAATGTCATGAATAATGTACAAAGAATGTCATTTTAATGAAAACAAAAACTTGAAACCAGTTTCCCTTAAAAGATTGAATTTTAATAAATCAGGATGATTAAAATACATGCCAATTTTAATTAACTAAAATGTTTCATTTCGTGGTTACAACTTGTAACGTACAAGTCAACACGGGATAAAAATATTTTTGTGAAGTTGATTTAATTGTGAAACAATGTACGGATGATGACTAATCCTCATGTCATTCGTCTCATTAATGACGTGGGGAAAATGATTCCCAAGAAAATTATTAATGGGGACTTGACGATTGATGAAAATAACACATGTGTCATACAAAGTTGGAGAGAATGAACTCTCACTTGGCTCATTGCATGACTCAATCCCCCCTTACACGGCAACACAAACGAGAGTGACTCAAAAATCGAGTCAAATCCGTTTCTGTTCTCCTTCATCTTATTTTGCACACACAAATTCTACGTAACTTCAAAGTGACTCACAGCAAACGTTCAGTAAACGTTCACATTCTCACGACTTCGTCTTTGTAAAAATGATCCCTATAAAATCTTCATTCATCTTGTGATCACACAACAATCTACATTCCATTTTTCTTAAGAAAAATTACAAGTAAGTATTTTCAATTGTCGTGCAAAATATTCACATGTTTTTAATTGTACAAATAAATTTTTTTTTTGTTTTAATTAGAAAATGAAGTCAGGCACTCTTTTGATTGGCATTTGTCTTGTGCTGACCCATGTAAGTGTTGGCTTGGTGGAAGGAGGTCACTACACAAATGGTCCATGTTACGCTGCTTGTTCTGCTACGTACGCCGCGTGTATTCGAGTGGCGGGTGTCACCACGGCGGGTTACGCCGTCCCCACAGCTTTGTATGGATGCACTGCTGCCTATAATACATGCACTGCCTACTGCTCTGTCCAAGTTGGATGTTAAGTCATGAGTCGTGACCTCAGTGAATTAATACATTTGGGCAATTCCGCAGCAAGATGACCCGAATTTGGCGCCAAGACTGATATGTTTGCACATGTGCATGATTTCAATGTACATTTGAACACTAATTTGTATTTAAATGATTAAATGTCTGCATAATTTATTACAATAAAATGTTTTTTTAATATAAAATACAAGAACTTGGCTTTTTTGAAAGTTTTTTGTCGCGAAGAATATTGCACTAACGTAATTGTAAAGTAAATTAAAATAAAAGTTTTTAACTTTAAAAAACAAGTCAATAGCTGACAGTATTAGTGAGGACAGAGTGGAAATATGACAAGACAGACTTTTTTGTCATATTCATAAAAATGGACAACTTTTTCAGAAAGAGCAAAAAATTTTATTTTGCGCGTCCAATATTTTGAATCTTTGATTGTCCGCGGCTGCGGAAGCATCCTCCCTAAAATTCTTTTCGATGGGGTATGTCCATAGGCAGATATCAGCCTTCTGCAAAAAAAATGGCGATGAATGTCATGTTTAAGCAGGGACAAATCCCCATCATGATCATCAAAATGACGAATCCCTTAAATAATTATTGTCTTTACTGCCCAAGTCCCCTTCAGGATTCACAAAATTGGAATGCATTATTTTATTTATCTTTTTATGCTCTTTGAAATATCAACAAAACTTGGATGTTTAGTAAATAATTAAATTTTCTGCATCCATGAATTTAACATTTTGCTTCATTTTTTTGTTGTAAATTAATCCAACCATTACGGACACTTGCCTATAATACAAATTAAATGCAATTTAATAAAATGATTTCAAATTCAAAATCTATTGCGTCAAACTACTCACCATGAAATCCCACTCGTCCCATCCCTAAGAAAATAAATAATAAAGGTTTTTAAATCAAGTAAATAATTTAAATTAAATCTCCTCACCAGTTCATGTTTAAATGCCCAAAACATCCAACCAGAGGCTCTCTCATAGACCCCAATTTGTTGCTTGGCCATTGTCTTGATGTCGCTGTGACAATTTTGTCGACCTGATTTCATTGGGGTGGCCAATGACCACTCACCAACTATCGTCCACAATTTGCTATTGGATTTGGGAAGAGACTGTAATAAAAAATTAAAAATAATTGACTTTGATGACTAAAATTAAATTTAAAAGTTAGAAAATGGACCTCCCAGTAGCGGCAAGAGAGATAAGCATGTTGTTCACAAGAATAGTCCTTCCAGTCAGGATTAAAGACTTGATAATAATGAGCGTCCAACATGATCTGAGAATTAGAATTAAATTTTAATAATTGTATAAATCTTAATTTAAATTAAACTAGACTAACCCAATAGTAATGAGGATCGTCTCTCAAATAAAACCAATTGTCATGATCAATAAAAGCATCATGGACAGCCACGACGACAATGTCATTCACTTTTCGGATTTCATCGTACGCTTTTTTATAAAATTCTTTGAGTCGATTCAATCGATAATTGTAATCTTTCCATAAAATGGGCTCATTTAGTAATTCAATCGAGCTAACTGTGTTTCGTAATTCTGTTGAATTAACGATTTGGGCTATTTTACCCAAAACTCGGGTAGCCAAATTTAAATTTTTGTCATCATTGAAAAATCCAATGGAGCCAGATTGTCCTGAGTGATCTTGACCATTCTGCAAGTGCACAATTAAATTAACTATTTTTTGGTAGTTATTTTGGCTCTCTGAAGACTTACTTGTGACCCCGGAGCTCCGTGCAGGACGATCATGACCTGCATGTCATATTTCTTGGCCCATCTGTAATTTAATTTAAGTTATAAAAACATTTTTGTAATTATTGTGTAATTGAAAAGAAGAATGCTTACCTGACAGCTTTTAAGGCATAATCCCATGACCCCATGACATAAGGGTCATCATTTTGCTTTTCAATGGCCCAGTAGCCAATGGGAATTCGAAGATGATTGACACCAGCATTTTTTAATTGAATAATGTCACTTTCTTTGACCCACGAGTCCCAATGTTTTTTCAACCTTTTTTTAGCCTCAGTTTGACCCAAATGTTGACACAATTTGTACTCGTCACTCACCGAGTCGGGGAGTCCTTTAAAAACACTACAAAAAAGTTAATGAAAAAAAAAATTGAAAAACTTAATAAAAAAAATTTAATTGAAACCTCGGTGTCATCCACTTTTCCAAAACAAGCCAACTCCCCAAGTTCACTCCCCGAACTGGAGTTTGTCCATAGGGCCACGCCCATGAGGACAAAAGTGAAGCCAAAATGAGAAGCAGAATTTGTAGCGTCATTCTCGAATTTCGATTAAAATTTGTCCTTAACTATCCCGTCTACCCTTTTTATGGAATTTCTAAATTTTTACCTGTCACATTTAAATGAACAAGAAGAATCACATTAAATTTCAACGTTGTTGACATTTCAATAAAATGACACTTGAATAAATTTAAATTTATCCTAACATTTTTCAAGTATCATTGAGAATAATTTATTCAAATTGTGGTTACAAAATTATTGTGGAAAACAGATCATTTAATGAAAAAGTCTGTCTAATTTTTTTCTTCATAGAATCATAGAGTATACAAAAATTAGTCATTGAATTTCATTGTCATTTTCAAAAAAGAGGAAACCAAATTGAAACGAAAATTCATTCATTCGCCTTTTAAACGTCGAAGTCAATGACGGTTGACGGTTTCTGGTGGGGAAAATATGGAGAATAAAACGCGATGAGATAAAAATGGGGGAAAGGACAGAGTTTCTTTTAAATAACTAAAATGTTGTCGTGAGATGTAAATATGTCGAGGCTGGTTTAGAAATTTTGAGAAAAAATTATTAAATTATTTCCAAATAACTTCATTTTCAAAAAACTAATTAACTTGTTATTATTTCATTAAAATATTTCCAGAAATTCTCCACCATGTTGACCAAATTGGAAGGTTAAAATAAAAATATTTTTTATTTAACATGTTTCCACAATAATTCCATTTCATTGAGAATAATTAGTTTTACGAATGGCAAACATTTTAATTTGAATTTATAAGCTTTTGAACTATTTTTTGAAAATCTTTATTAATTTATCCAAAAATAAACTCAGGTAAGTTCAATATTTTTAACTCTATAGCGGAAGGTGACAGTTCGTATAATGCATGGAAAGGGCTCTTATGGGAGGGGACCCTTTGACGGATTAAAATAATCCACGAGTGCATGGCTCAGTCTTTGAAAATTTATTTATAACTTTTGAATAATTTTCAACTCACTCCATTCCCATTTCCACTTGAGTCTTCTGAGGCCTCACAATTTGTGCTTGAAGACTCTGTAAAATAAATTGGAGTTGTTTTTAATTAAATTAAAATGGACTTCTTTTTATTTCTCAATATTTTAATCATCATCTCCTGGACTTTATACTACCCAGGACAGTGCCTGTACTCCACAATTTATTCCCGTAATTCGGGTGAAATTGACCAAATTGGAATCCTTCAATTGGAATTATGGAGTTGGATTCAAGCTAATTTTATTTTGTGTAAAATTATTTAATAGTATCATTTAATTACCTCAATTTAATATGGAATTTATTTTTAATTATTCAACTTTAATATTTTTACTTTTAGGCACCGGAATTCTTGACATTGTCCTGGCATTCAAACTGGCATTCTCCCGCCATCTCTCAGTAAATTGAACTCCTACAATTGCAAATTATTGTTGTTAACGATATTATATTTCATATAATTTAATTTAAATTTAATTTAATTAGACAAAGAAACTAATGGCTAATCACATGATACTCTTCCTCCTCCACTTGGGCTACTATTTGATGCCCTCACCAGTTGAATGGGACACGGCGCTCAATTTAAAAATATTTGTCTCCATCTTGGCTTGGCGTGTTCTCATCATGTTCATTATATCACTCTCCCCCTCCCCTCCACTACAAGCCAATGAGCTACAAGAAGAGACAAACGTAAATAATTGTATTTAATTAACTCACATATTAAATTAAATTTTGTAATAATTTAATTAATTATTATTATTCTACAAGGTCAAAAATGCCAGGGAGGTAGAGTCCGCCTATTTAAAAGACCGCTTGCGCAAGACCAATGGAGGTGCCCCAGTTCGAGATGACCCAGGGACACCAGTGACGGGAAGGAAGTTGGTTGACATGAAGAGTGACCTCAGGCAAAAGGAGAAGCACTTGCTTGACATGATGAATGATTATAATGAGAAAGAGGGGACCCTTTTAAAATGGCACACAGAGTTGGAACAACGAGAAAAGACCATGCAAGAATGGGAAGGTCAACTCATGAACCCACGTGAGGAAGAATTACACTGGGAACATGAATTCAAAGTGAAGGCGCAAATTTTAAATGGTCCAGATGACTAATTGATATTTATTTAATTGTTTTTAATTGATCTCATTGATTTGTAATGCATTTATTATTGTCAAGTTGATTATTTTGGATTTTAATTTTATTTGATTGTGTATAATCACAAGTCCCATAAACACAATTTATTTTGAATTTTGTATTTAAATTAATTGGAGAATTTCCAATCTTTATGGAGTTTATCTGACTAAAATTAGTGACCTACATTTACTAATTCCATTCAATTATTTTGATTGCATTTCCCAAATCCGGACCAAAATAAATTAAAGTTTTTGTTTCTGAAATGCATACGCCTGATGTCTAAATCTAATTTGAAAAAAAGCTCGCCTTGGTTATTTTACAAAGTACTTAAAAAAATTATTATGGAATTTAATGGAATCATTAAATGACAATTCAGTGAAGGTCATACCATTATAATTATTTGAGTCATCATCAATATTTAAATTGGCAATTTATTAAAAAACAATTGCGACCCGGCAAAAAAATGATTTTTGAAAAATATTTTGCCAGTACGTTCAATAAGTAAAATACGTAATGGGACAACTCAAAGAAGGGCGAAAAATAAGCGAGGTGTATTATTTATTAAGTATTTTATTTGTAGAAAAAATGATTGGATGGGGAAGAGGATGAGTTGACACTTTAGAAGGACAAAAGGGAATCAATACCCCTTCACTTTTTATTTGTTCCTCCACTTGAATCGATTTTTAGCCTCCCTTTTTAAATTTCACTCTACTTTTTCTTGATATTAATATTATTAAAATATTGAACACAGTCCAAATTTTAAACCATTTGCCATTTAGTTTCCATTAAATAATTTTTGCAAAATATTATTAGCTGATTTTATTGAGAAAGTAAGAAAAATAACCAACTTTTTTTTATAAAGCATTGAATTAGTATGTATAATTTGACGGTTTTTTTGATTGTAGAAATGGCGGGTCAGATACCAGAAAAAAGCAATGGAATGGCCCCTGTGGTATTTCAACCAAGTCCTCATCCCGCCGTCTTTGATGCAAGGACAAGTCGACCGATAGCAATGGGAGGTCAGCCAATGGGAACAGGGGTCACGATCCATCCACCGGGAAGTTTACCTTGCCCGGCTTGTGGAAGGGGGTCACTCCAAAATCGATATGATGGGACTGACCTCTGTCTCATTTTGTGGTGTTGCAGCTGTTGGTCTTTACTTTGTTTCAATCTTCAAGAAAAAGTTTGCACTAATTGCAAAGCCACCTATTGAATATTTATTTTCTTTAATTCAAAATTTTGTGAACTTTTTCAAAATTTTAGTTCACAAATGTGTTAAATTTTTGTAAATACAATTAATTGTAAAGATGTTTATTATATATTTAATTTGCAAGTTAAACTTGATGTAAATTATAAAATAAATATCCTCTCAATTCGAAATATTGATCACGTCAATTTAATAATTCAATTCCCGTACGAAAATTTTAAGCAGAAATAGGCAGGGATCCTGCAGGGGAGTGTCCCAATTTCCTGCAGGGAGAATTTTTGCAGACAAAAACTGCTCCAAATTGACGAACTCGTCTAAAAACACCTGCATGAAATTTCCTGCAGGCCCACTCCTTCAGAACTCTGAACCATTTCTGCATGAAATGGTTCAGATCCCAATTTCCTCGTCCCAATTTCCCCCAGAACAGATTTTCGTACGGGTTATTTTGAATATTTAATGGCACAAAACTTGGCGCTCATTTTAGAGGGGAGTTTAGAAAGTACAAATAGAGAACAGTTATATATTTTTGTATGTCGACACAAAATTGAATTTATTGTTTCTAATTGTAAACAAAGAATTTATCCTTAATAGTCCCATCACTTGATTGTAGAGGGCGCCAAATGTTGAATAATATTATTAATATTAATAGTATTATTTGGATTTAATTTTCACTCTTTTCTTTTTCTTTTTCAGAGCATTTTGACTGGAATCAAAAATGAATTTAAACTGGTTAAAAATAATTTGTGAAATCATTTGCTTTTATAATTTTATAATTAAAATACTTTTTATCATCCAAATCATTTTGGGTCAAGTGCAAGTCTCTCATGACGTTCCTTATGGACACAGCCCTAGATAAATTAGGGTGGAATTAAAAATAAATTAATTATAGTTAAAATATTAATTTTACATCATGTTTGGAATATTCTTCTTAAAAGTTTTAATGGCCTGTCTCCTCACATCCCCTCCTAATGCATAGAGGTCACGGTAGATGGGGCGAATGTTGGCCATTCGACCGTAATTACTTACAATGAATAATCCTACGGTCACTTGCTCCTCCCATTTGACCTCTTTTTTTAGTCCGCATCGTACCCATCTTCAAATTTTAACAATTTATTTGATCGTGGGTGAAATTTCTGCCATTCTGCCGAACTTATTTTAACATTACGCCAATGGGGAGGCAAAAATTTGCTCCCATTAACGTAATGGTTAAGGTTTAGAGGCAAAAAATATTCCGTGGCAGAAATTCCACTCACGTATTTGATATTAATTTATTCTGATTTAGGGGACGTTCATAAATTACGTAACGCAAAGGAGGGGGGGGTACCAGTAGTGACCTCCGTTACGACCCGTTACGAGGGGTCAGGGGTTACTTTGCAAAACATTATGTAACGCTCTAAATGAGTAGTAAAAAATTTGTTTGATTGCAAAATTAATTTCAAACAATCTAGTAGGGATTACAGGACCATTTATGGGAATTATGGATTAATTATTTGCTGTATTTATTTTAACTATTTAAGTTGACTTCTATTACTCATCAGTATGAACTCATAAGGGGGTCTCCGTGATGGTGTTAAATTATGTTGTTTGCCCTATTTTAATACAAAATTTTCTTGTTTACTTAGTTTACAAACCAATAAAGTTTTGTTTATTGTTGTATTTAATACGTGTCGTTACGAAGGGTAGGGGGTACTTTAGGGGCTGCGTTACGTACGCGTTACAGGGAGGGGGTAGGGGGTAGGGGTCCATTTTGACCGAAATTTGCGTTACGTAATTTATGAACGTTCCCTTAATTGACAATTAAATTGAATAATAATTTATTGTTACCTATATAAAATTTCAATATTTCGACTCTTCCCAAATTGGTACAAACTTTCCATCAATTTCAATTTGGGAATTGGCAAGGGTATCACCGAGTCAATCAAAAGTTGCAAAAAAGCAATTAATTGACCTTGACTAAAATTGGCAATGTCGTTTTCACTAAATGGAGACTCTTGACCAATTAAAGACCTGGATTCAAAATTGACCCATTTGTCTCTCAAGTTGACACATTGATTGTACAGTGTGCGGTCATAACTGTGCCAAATATTAATAATTTTGAATTAATTTTACAGTTTCAAATTAATTGCAAAATGTTGCTTACTCTGGAATAATAATTGGCATGCCAGATTTATGAAGCCACGTGTCCCAATCCACATTTTGAATTTTATTTCCCGCCCCATGCTTTCGAACCCATTTTATAAAATAATTTTTCCACTCTTTTGTGTCAATTGATTTACGCGAAAACTTTCGAACGTAAGCTCGAATAAAATGGTTCATTAAATCTGAAAAAACAACATTTTTAGAAGGATATGTAAAAAAGTTAATTACAATTAAATTTTGGAATTACCCGCTCCAATTAGAGTTTCAAGATAAAAAAAGAAGAGACTGCCCTTCTCGTAAGGAACTAAACTGAAGGCGTCATCTTGACTAAGTCCAGTTAAATTTGTGACTAATTTAGTTAATGGATTTGTTTCATTTAAATTAACTACAATTTGTTGTTTTAATTCTAGTAGTCCATTCAGTGCCTCAAAGTTTCTGAAATAGTTAAATTAATTAAATTGAATTGGATGTAATTTAGTTTAAATTTTACCTCTCTCTTGCTCCCTTCTCTCCCCCAATAAATAATTCAATTATTTTTCTTTCAAGAAAGACCGTTAGGCCGTCTTTGAGCCAGAAATGTTGAAAGTTTTTGATGGAAACGAGGTTGCCGATCCAGCTATGTGCAATTTCATGACTGACCACAGTCTTGAGGGATTTGTCACCCGTGACGACACCCGGGTACAAAAATGTTAGACATGGATTTTCCATCCCGCCATAAGGGAAAGCAGGGGGCAGAATCAGCAAGTCGTAGCGGCCCCACTCATATCTGTTATTTAAAAAAATTAATTGGCGCCAATTCAGCTTTAACAATTTTTGATTTTACTGTCCAATCAGAGACGTCGCCACTTGAAGCATTTTAGGTGTGTCCTGCAAATCAAGCGCCGCATCGTCAATGTACTTGGACTCGGCCCAAACTCTCGAAGTTGAACTGAGGTCACGTGACTCAAGATGACCTACTGCCAAGGCTATAAGATACGAAGATATGGGAACGCTTTGGCGCCATTTATGTACAAACTTTGAAGGGTCAGTGACGACTCTTGTGGGATCACCAGAAGAAATGGCGCCCATTAAAACGACAAAGTTTTCATTTGCAATGATCGAAGCGCTAAAAGTCGCTTTGGTGTAGGGCGTGTCTTGACATGGAAACATTGAGCGGGCGTGGATTGCCTGGAAATTAAAGTCAAATTAAATTATTATTAAATTTGAAAACTACCGCAAGTATTTAAATTTTGTACCACAAAAGTAGTAAAAAGAAACGGGGCTTTCTTGTCTGCAGTCTGCTCTGGAGTGAGCCATTGAAGTCCGGATGCCTGTGGACTCGTTTCGAACTCAATGACAATTTCTGTTCTCAGTTGACCTGACCTGTCAATAATACAAAAAAGTGTGGGACTTTTGAAATGAAATTCAAGGATTTTATATGGCGCTAATTTTTATACACTGAACGTAAAAGAGGAGGGAGAGTGACCCTCAAAGGCTGTCCAAAAGTTAGAAAAGAGTCGCCAAATTCAAAATCCAAATTTTTGCCGCTTTGCTTTTCCTTGATACTTTTAATGGTGAGGTTGGAAGTGTCAAAAATCTAATTAAATTATATTCATAAATATGAATTTAAACTTTTGAAGGCAATTAAAATAATAAATTGTACAATGGCGTCCACATGTTGATCAACAGCCACCAAATTGTAGAGAACGGATCCCTCCAAAACTTTTCTTTGAAAATTGACTTTCAATTCAAAATGGTAATTTTCCGCGTAGACTTGATCTAATAAAAATTAAATTCAAGGATTTCTTTCAAAACAATTTATGGCAACAAGACAACAAGGAAAGCGTTACCTGGATTGGAGAATGAATTGGGATCAATTTGACTAATTTTGAATTCATCCCGTGACCTAAAATTAGAGTGGGCTGGCTGGGTAGCCAAAATGGTGGTGGGGAGAATAAAAATAAGAAAAAGGATTTCGATTGGTGTGAACATTGTCCCAGATAAAGTCCAACTTTCGTTGTGTTGACAATATCAAATATTGCGAGGACAATTAGACTAATGATAATGATGGCAATTAAGTAATTGCGTCAAGGATAATAATAAATACTCAGCATTGAGCATAATGTACCGTCAAATTATACAGACAAAGCCAAGGTGTAATTAATTGAGTCTTTAATGTACAAATATTTATTTTTAGTTCTAGTTTTATTCATAACAGTCTCATCAAATCCATTTTATGCAGACAATAAGTTTTCAATTATTTTTTTGTCTGTTGTTTAACCTTTACGATACAGAATTAATTTTTGTTGAAAAGACTGTGTGGGCCCAAGTAAATATGGGGAACGATGAGGTTAATTGAATGTGGAGTAGACTAATTCCATGTCGCTGAGTTCAAATCTGAGGCCGTTGCTAATAGCAACAGTTGACGGGTGTACACATCCAAAGTCCACAAGGTTCCCTTAATTTAGACGGGTCCACACGTCCAATGTATCGATGAGGTTAATTGAACCCAACAATTAAGGGCCATGACAAAATTCTATTCTCGAATCCCCTATCCATTTTTTTTAAAATGCTAGCATAATTGACATGGTCAATAGTGAAGGCTTACTTGGACGTGTCCAATTACAAATTGTGAATATCTCCAATCGGCTGAGGCATGGACTCTCAAATGTCATTAATTTTGTTGAATGGATTTAAATTACACAACTACATATTAGAACTTTGTACATAATTAGAAATGCTAAATGTCAGCAAAAAGAGTGTAGATTTATTTCATGTCCAATATGGCACGTGGAGGGTACTCAAAATTTTGAGTATTTTGCCGAATGGGAGAAACAAATGGGGACCACCTCGGTCCTCTCCTTCGTCCTTCACTTGGACGTTCCTCGGGCAATTTGTCGGGTACGATGCCTCAAGCGAGGACGGGTCAACAGCGCCAAGTGCAATGACAGTGAGGTCAACGTTCAACGGAGGCTTGGACTTTTTGACCTTATGGTGACCCCACTCATTGAGAAATTTCAAGCCATGAGACTTGTTCGTTATGTGGACGGGTTTCAGCATGACACAATCGTTTTTGATTTGATTCAAAAATATTTCACCGACTTTGCAAAATAAAACAAATATTCTTAATTATCCTTTTTAATTTCAATTATGATTAATTGTCTTTACCATTTATGAAGCATATTATGACATATTTCTAAATAATTTTAAAATCCAGTCATCCAGTGCATTAGTCATCATTAAAATTAAAATTGTTGTCAAAGTCAATTAACTTTGAAATCAGATGTCCACAGATTCCATTAAATTTATTCAATAAAATTTTAAGGGATAAGTATAAAATGAACACAAAAAAAGAAAGTATAAAATGAGTTTCTTATTTATTTTTAACTTTCAAAAATTATTTTAACCCCCTTCCATTAACTAATCTCGTTAAAATGAACACGAACATGATACGCATTTTAAAATTGCCGGAAATTATCTCCCACATTTTTATGATAATTTTTTAATATATCTTTAGTTCCAAAATTCAAGTTTAACATGCAAATAAATAATTTTATTGTGTTGAAAAATTTAAATATTTTCATTTATTTGTGTCAAAACTGCACTCACTATTTTGTCCACGATTGTCATTGTGTCAATGTCATCAGGGTCAAAATTGAATATTTTTCATAAAAACTTAATAAATTAGTTTTGTTGTATCCTTATAGGGGTTTAATTTCCTCAATTTATTTCTAGCTTAATAATTTTAAGTAACATAAAATGCACCATTTGCATGCCACAACTTGCTGTAGCATGTCTCCAAATAGAATGGATTACAATTATTGAATCATCATTAATTTAATTTGAAATTATCACGACCCAATTAACTGCAGTTTATTTTGACATTGAAAATAAAATTATTAAATTGTCACATCACTCTCAATCTCCTCTTTAGTGTGGTAGGCCTTAAATTTGTCGCGGAAATTTTACGTCTGGGAAAATGAAGTTAAAATATTTTATTTTCACTGTCCTCCTCTTGGCCTGTATTTTGACCCGAATTGAGGGTCAGGATGATGGAGAGGACCCTGACAATGGAGGAGATGACACCACAGCCCCACCTGATAGTGATGGTGACGGTGACGGTGAGGGTGAGGTCACCGAGCCAAGTGAGGAAGACAACACAACAGAGCCCAGTGGTGATGACGAAACGACTGAAGGCGGAGGTGGAGACGAGACCACTACCCCACCTTCCGGTAAACTTTTCATCTCACAAAAATTGAAACTCCATAATTATTCTGATTTCAAATTCCAGACGGAAGTGAAGTCACCACTTGCGGTGGCGTTCTATCAGGATTGACCGGCACAATTTCTTACAAATTGGGTCAACCATTTAATAATAGCGAGCGCTGCACGTGGACAATTTATGCGGAGAACGCGGGAAACATCACATTCACTTTGGAGGATAATGGCATCATCCAAAAAATGGAGGACAACATAAAAATTGGATATTTCAAGGACACTGTCCTCAGTCAATTGAGCAATTACAAGGAAATTCAATTGTATGATTTAATTATAATTAAATATTTACAAACAATTAATTATAAATTAATTTTACAGCCAACATCTCACTCCCAAATCATCAATAACTGTTGAAGGACCACTTGCATTTGTGCGCTTTTATTCTGATGCCAAAATTCGGGGACTTGGTTTCAAAGTGACGTACGCTGCAACGAACCTGGTAGAGCCAGTTAATGTCACTAAATTCACCAATGCATTTTATGATACGGATTCTGGGAGTATTCAATACACAGCATCGACCAATCTCGAACGAGCCACTTTTACCATCAAACCCACAGTGGACGTCACTTTAGGTCTTCGATATTTCAGCGGGACTTGTATGGGATACGGTCTTGCCAAAGACTCCCTCACTTTCTACAAAAGAGGGCGCTATGGCTCTACTAAAATGGATTGGGTTCAACAGTACGTTTCTTGTTGAATTTAAATTTTACAATTTAATTACAATTAATTTAATTTGTAGATTTTGCAACTCAACTTGGGGGAACGTGGCTAATTGGAAGGTGGTGGGAAGTTCGGAAGAAATATTTGTTACTTTTATGACCAGTTCGGACACAGTGACCAATAATGAAATTCAAATGATGTGGGCGCCAATTCTTTAAATTAAATAAATTACAATATTTAAATTTTTAATTAATTTGAATAAAGTTTCTACTGCGCAGAATCCTCATAACCTTTTGCATTCTTGTTCACCCTTTATATTTTAGCTTTTACAATTGAAAACTGCTCTTAGGGAGCCTGCCCACGCCCTAAAATAATTTTGTTTGTACCACAAAATCATTTTGAATTAATTGACTTGTTTTGTCCAGTCTAAAAATTCAAACTAACTGACTTAATTAAAGTCAATAATTGACTTTAAATTAATTATTAATTTAATCACTGGAAATGTTTGGTTTTGCTCTTTGTTCAATGAATCTGTCAAAATTGAACACAATAAAATGGAACACAAATAGTGAACATGAGCTTGAAAATTTGATCATGACGTCACTCAAAATTTCCATAACTTTAATAATTATCATTTTAACTAAAAATTAATTGCTTAAATGTGTTATTATTAACTGCGGTATGTAATGACAAGGTTAAAAATAATTTAATTAAAATTAAACTCAGTGTAGTAAAAAACTCCACACTGAAAATAGCAAACAGTTCTACCTTCATTTTGATGACGTAAATTTTGCATAAAAAAATATCCATAATTTAAATTTTAGTGACACGAATAATTGAGTTTCAATTCACAAAATTGTTTTTAATTGCAATAAATCTCATTAAATATTTAATCAAATTCTCAATATTTAAATTGTTGTAATATGATTTTGTCAATTTTTTAAATTTCCGTTTCTCAAAATGTCACTTTGAATGAATTTTGGATATTTTAAAGTAGAGATAGGTCAAGCCTTGGCCGTCAAGGTCAATTTGTTGAGAAATTATCTGCCGACGCCTCGAATGAATGGGGCAGCGACGGGCCCCCATTTGCTTACAAAACCCAATGCTCTCCGCCACCAACTTCCTGCAATAAACATTAAGTCTCCATTAAACTTCTGAGAGCCTTAAATTAAAATGTCAGTTAAAATACAGGCAATTTAATTTTGATGGACTTTGACTTACGTTCCAAAATTTCAAATTCGGCGGGAGTGAGATTCTCAAGAATTTTGTTCAGATCTTCATCCTCCATTTCTATTTCCGTTTCTGAATCCATTGTTGACGGGGACTGGATTGACACGGTCGTCATTTCGTCAGAGGAAGAGGACGACCCCTGTATATAATAAGGTCAACAATAAAAACTTTTCTGCTTGACAGTTGACATTTGAAAAATAGTAAATTTTTGTCATGGGAAATTTTAACGTACCACGTGACTTTGGTCAGGCTGTGGCTTGGCAGAGATGACAAGGGCCAAGTAGCCGATCAAAAAGATTCTGATGAATAAAAAATTCATTGTGGGTTAGCCAGTTAATTTTACTGAAAATATTTTTCAAGAGCTTCAAATTGTAAATGGAGATTTGTTAATGGAAAATTTGTTTAATGGTTCAAGTTCAGGAGAATTGTTTATTTATACCCCCAAAATGAATTTAAATAATAATTGAATCATTTTTTTTCTGAAATTGATTTGAAATTGAGGATCCGGCATGTGTCAATAAATATTTAAATTGATTTGAATCCATCCGTGAAAAAAATTTGTAGTAGCATAAACGAAACATTTTTAATTGTACGGCTGACACATTTAAATTATTACAAAATTAATTGTATTCTTATTAAAATGAATTTTAAAATTTTCATATTCTGTTGACGCGCAAAATTACATTAATCTCCAAACTTTAACAATTAAATTTTAACTACGTAATCATACATTCGGTGTGTTCACTCTTAATTATTGCCAAATGGCACCACAAAATTATGGAGAAATTATTGAGTTGCAATCTAAATTATTCAGAATAACGCAATTTGTAATAAATTGGCAATTTGCATTATCCCAAGTGACACTTCAATTGAGATGCAAAAAATTGAAAAAAAAACTGATTTTAATTCTCGTCAAAAGAGACCTTCCCTGACCTTCACGTAAAAAGGTCTATGGGCATAGGCTAGCTAACTTATGCATGTTTTTTTAAATCTGAGCAATGTTTAAAAATATCCGCAAATTAATTGGCAAGGCCTTTGCCAAATTAATTTTAGTCATTTGTCATTCTAGAATTTGTGTAATTTGCACACATTTATTTTAAAATGGTTAGGTTGGGTGAGGCAATTAACTTAATTTTTGATATTACAATTATTGTTTTATTTGTTTTTATCATTTTAACTAAAAATTAATTGATTAAATGTGTTATTATTAACTGCGGTAATGACAAGATTAGAAATAATTTAATTAAAATTAAATTTAATGTAGTAAAAAACTCCACAATGTTCTTCGAGGATTGGATTCATCTAGACTGAATAAATATTTACGAAATGCTAAAAGTACTATCCCGCCAAAAACTATTGACCCGCCGATTGAACTGTGAACCAAAACAAAAATAAATAATTACATCGGAATTAATTGTATCAACGTATTTTAAATAGTTTATTATTATGAAATAGTTTAAGTTTACCTATAAATGTCGGGGGAGACGCCAAGAAAAATGAATTGAAAGACAAATCCAAAAACGACATCCGCCGTCCGGACTAAACTGACCACACTCGCTGTCTCCATCTTGAGCCCCACAATGGTACACATTTGACCCACAAAAGAACAACTGACCACCCCAGTGACCATGAGCAGGTCAAAAAGTCCATGGGGAATTGTAAATTCTCCCAAAATTTGAGTCAAAGCAAAAGCCTGGACCATTCCCACACTCACAAAAATCAACACCATAAGTGCCAAATGAACCCGTCGTACTTTCCGCATTAAAATCGTCACTAGGGCTGAACACAATAAAGACCCACAAGCAAATCCCGCCCCGATCTATTTAAAAAAAATTGCAATTGATTTAATTGTCGTTAGCAATTCAATTTAAATTTTTACCATTGTATTGACATCAAAACCCTGTTGACCAGTTAAAATGGGGGGCCTTATGATAATAAAAACCCCCGTGAGGGCCACAATGGCCGTCAAAATGGGGACAAATCCAGTCCGCTCACCCAACAAAAAATGGGCCAAAATGGTGACGAGAATGGGGGAACTATTTGAAATGACTGAAGTGTCCCCAACGGTCAAATATTGGAGAGCGAAAAATCTTAGAATTTGCGCCGCATTCCCTAAAATCCCGCGTAGCTTCAAAAATTCAAATAAATTCATCAAATTTTATTAATCACTTCAAAAAAACGTTTTAACTCACAATGAGACCCAAAACGGTTTTGTAATGTTTCCGCAAGGGCGTGACAGTAGCAAAAACAGATTCAGGGCTTTTCCCATCGTCCAAATTAATTTCCTTAGAGCGGCACTCATAGTACAGGATCATGGGTATTGTTGGAACCATCCCACCCGCATAGCGCCAAAATGAGAGGCCAGAGGGTCTAAAGTCAAATTCCTGAAGAACTTTGGCCAATAAAATGACCAGGGAGAACATAACACTCCCCACAAGAGTAATGAGCATGCCCCCATATTCTTTCCAAAAACCCTTCTTTCCATCATCCGAAACCGAATCGGATAGACTCGGACTGGGTGTTCTGTTCAAAAGGAGAGGTGTGCGTTCATCCTGGGAATTTGCCGCCATTTTTTTTTGGAAAGAGATTCTTGTAGGAAGATGAAAGTGGAAGTGGGGAGTTTGGACTAGTTCAAAGTTGACATACTTGACATGGTCTTGAATGAGGAGAGATGAAAGAAAAACAAAAATATTGATAATTAAAAGTAATTACAAATAAAAGATAACCATCCCCTGGCCATGTGGAATCTTTTTTTTTCTTGTGGGAGATGAAGTGGGCCTTCTTGTTCTTGAATGAGTTGACTCATCGGATGGCAAGAGATTAGAAAGACTTTATCTATTTGACTTTAGGTTAATGTCTACAAAATATCCCTCTTATTTTTTACTATTATCGTTCCCTTGCCCTCAAGCACGTGGGCCCCTCTGGCCAACTCAATTTTCACTTGTCTCTCCATTTCTTTGAGATGCGTCATTCTCCATGTTGTGTACAAACAAACAAATATTTTTTTAAAAATATTTCCATTATTTATGAAATTTATTTCATGTTTAAACTTGCTCAAGGATGTGGAGCTGAGAATGGTCCAAATTTAACTATTTGGTTAAAGACTTTAAGGAAAAAGTTTCCCGTGTGGTTTTCCTGTTAGAGAATTTTAACCTAAAAATATTTTAAATTTTATTTTGTATGTAAAATATGCACGTCAATTGTCATGCCTGTATATGTGTGGAGAAACTTTGAATATAAAAATGCAATCAATGTGCAGAAAATTTAACTTGAGAGCTTAAAAATGTTGCCTTTTAATTTAAATTAATTTATGTGCAATAATTAATCATAGTTAAAATGATTCCGGTTGACTTTGTACATATTTTATACTTGAACAGAATTCTCCCATGATTTTTTTTGAGTCCCTTGCAATGATGATATAAATTGTGCCAATTCCCACAAATATTTTTTTGTTCACCCATCAAATCATTAGCCTGTCAAGTACTTGATACAGAAAAAAACATGTACATTATTTTTTCTCATGAATGCATAAAACCCACCTTGAAAATAATATGCCTCAGCTTGTACCTCCATGTGGCCTTTTGTATGCTTTTACGATACAATTTGAACAAAAAATAAAAAATTCCATTGGCACATAACCCACCGAATTCTCACCTACAATTAAAAACTTTAACGAATAAATGACCTTGACTTGAGCTTTCCAAAAGATTTGAGTGACTCATTTTATGTGTACAGTGGTGGGAAATCCATACTTTTACATGCGGATAACAGTTTTTTACGATTAAATTGTGTAAGATGAAATTAAAAGAACCTTAGTTCCATCCCCACGGACTTAAAGGAGTTTTTTTTGTAGCGGCAATATTATTTGTAGTTCAAAAGATTATAAAAAATGAATTGGCCACACTTAAACGTGGGAAAAGACTTCCCAAGACTTTTCCTTGGTGGTTCGTGTGTCCATACAAAATTACACTTTGTTGCATTAATCAACTAAAATTCAACAAAGTTACTTCTTTTCCGTATTGTTGTTTAATCTAGTTACATTTTAATTGTCCATTAAAAATTAAAATGACCAACAGAGTTCCGATTCTCCGCCCTCTCCTCCGGTTTGCTTTACAGCACGTCAATTTCGTTTTCTTTTTTTTGATACCCTTCGGTCTTCTCCATCGACTCTACCCGAATTTGTAGCTTCAAATCCCCCTTCGCTGAAACTCCCGGGGAAGCCAGTCACGCGATAAAACGGCGGAGAGTTCAAGAAGAAGTTAGACAATGGAGGTTGAGTGGCGGAAAAAATAAAATGTGTACTGGGCGGCAAAAAACGGACTTGATGATGTTGAGACTGCCCAAATACCGGGATAGTTTACATCGAATTCGGGTGGATGATTTGACTGATGTTATTGAATTGGGCGTGAAGAGACGCGTAAATTAATTATAATTATTTTAAATTCAATGAATCCCAATTAAATTAATTTTATTGTCGTGTCTAGGTCGTTAAAGTAGAGCCAATGGTGACCATGTCACAATTGTCGGGTTATTTAGTTCCCTTGGGTTGGACTGTCCCCGTTATATCCGAATTGGGTGCTCTGACTGTGGGTGAGTTGGATGCAATTTTAATTAATTTAAATAAATACTAATTAAATTAATTCAAAGGTGGCATCATAATGGGCGGTGGATTGGAAACGTCGTCTCATAAATATGGATTATTTCACCGCATTTGTACATCATTTGAATTTGTTGTTTCAAGTGGTGAAGTTCTCAATTGTTCCAAGGTATTTAATTAAATTAAAAATTAATTAAATTGTTTAATTACATTTAATTTAATAGACAGAAAATCCAGATCTGTTCAAAGGGATACCAGTCTCATTTGGAACGTTGAGATTTCTCACGGCAGTTGAGCTGGAAATAATTGAGGCGCCAAAATACGTCCGGCTTAAATATCATCCAATTTATAGTCTCGAAGAATTTATTTCAAAATTCCAAAAATTTGCCACTGACCCCCATCCCAATGATTTTGTAAAGGCCTTGGGATTTGCTAAATATAAATGGGTGATCATGACTGGAAACATGGTCTCCGGGATAGAACCCAAAAAAGTGAGCTAGCAATTTAAAATTATTTTCTATTTAAAATTTTCCCGGTTTTGTATTAGGTGAACGAAATAAGTTGGTGGTACAAACCATGGTTTCACAAGCACGTGGAGTCATTTCTCCAAAGTGGGGAGGGGTACGACTACATCCCATTGCGGGATTATTATCATCGATATGACCGCTATTTTGGGTGGGTCACCAGCCATTACATGCCCTATGGAAACACCCCCTCTTCCGGCTTTTATTTGGTTGGATTATGTCCGTAGAAACCAAATTTTTGAAATCCGTTCTTCCCGCTGCATACTTGACTAAAGCACAATTTGTGCAAGATTTCCTTGTTGGGCTCGAAGCAATGAAGGAAGTCATTCTTGAATCTGATCGACTAACCAAGGTACTCTAATTTTAAGGAATATACATAAATGTATAAAGTGCGGGTATTTTAAAATTTTCAACATTGGTCAGTAGTTGTATCCTGTATGGGTGTGTCCTTTCATTTATCATGCCAAGGATGGGTCAATGACGACATCGGACAAGGATTACGATCAAATGTATTATGACATTGGGGTGTATGGGAAGCCAGAGATTGCCACTTTTAAATGTCAGGCGGTCACCATGGAAATGGAAAAATTGATGCTTAAACACAACGGGTATGACTTTTATTTGATAGTGTGGGAGTTATAATTAATTAAAAATGGGACATTATTTCAGTTATCAAGTAATGTATGCAGATTGTTACTTAACAGAAGAAGAAATAAAGGGAATGTACGATCAAACTCTGTACAATAAACTGCGCAAAGAATACGACGCGGAGGATGGCGTTCCCCCATTTTTGCTCAAAAATCACCGTCAAGGGACGATCAGGGCACATTCCAGATGGGAAAAGGGGATACAAATCTCCAATAAATTTGTTTTTGCTTTTCAGTTTTGATCATGTGTTAAATGTTGAAAAAGTACCAATATTGGAGTTCTGAAAATAAATGAAAAAAATTAATTGTTTCAGGTGGAATTAGAGTTCATGTAGTTTCACAACTTTACATGAAAATGACATTTTTATGTTCGTCTAAAAAAATTCATGTAAAATGAACTATTGAATTTAGAGTTCACGTTTGTTGTCACGTGGATAAAAATTATTATTAAAATAAAAATTAAATTGGCAAAATAATTAAAATTAATTTTGACCCCATCATCGCTGCACGTCGGAGAGAATTAATTAAAATTAAGTAATGGACATTAATTAAATGAAATGAAATTTTAAAAAACATGGATTTGCCATTACTTTCGTCAATCTTGGCTGTCTTAATTGTCCGTCGAAGACGTCGACATACGCAAAAAAGGAAGTACATCCGGGAAATCCTACAAAGGCGCACTATTCACGGGGAAATGTTTTTGATCAGAGATACGGAAAATGATTCGGAGTACTTTCAAAACTACTTTAGGTATAATTTAAGTTTCATATTATTGTATGTGATGTACAATATATTAAATTATAAAATTTCAAATAGAATGAGTAAGGAGACTTTTTATTTGTTACTGGACAAAATAATGCCCAATATAAATCACCCAAAGAATCATGGATATCCCATTGGACCACTTCAAAGACTGGCAATCACCTTAAGGTGAATTTATTCAATATAAAAAATTTTAGTTTTAATTAAAAAATCTAAATCATGTAGGTACATTGTCTCAGGAAATATGCAAAAAAGTCTTGCCTACAGTCATCGAATCTCGCAATCAAATTGAAATTAATTTTGAGCCCCTTGCAAGTGATTTTGATAGACTTCGAATTAATTAAATTTATTTATTTTTTTAAAAATTACTTTTTTCTTTTTCCATAAGCGTCTTTCATAAACATCATTGACTCGGAATGTTGGGGTGGATTTTTTCTGCCAGATCCTGAGTGGTTTTCCATTTTTTTAATTAGCAGTTGTGCTGGTTTTTTAAACTGGACCATTTTTTGTCGATTTCAGCCACTAAATATTTTAATTGAATTTAATTTGGACAATTATTTAAAGTAAAAGCATGGGAAAACATTTTTATTACCACTAAGGTTAAGGGACTCAGCACATTTTTGCCAGGTGTTTTGCTTTAGTTGGGCATCTCGATAAGCATTTGACTGTTTCATGTACAAATGGGGATTTTCGTACACGAAAGCTATGATCCTTTCGTCTATATTATTTTCAACGTCTTCCATGAATATTTTACGCGAAGGCTTTTTATGATGCCAAAAAATAGTAATCAAATATGGCACGACCTATTAATTATTTAACGACCTTTCTCAAAGACAATTAAAAGTTAAATGAATTTTAATGAAGAAGGGTACAAGGGTAAGATCAAGGCCATATACACTCTATGCGGCCGTTGATCAGATGGCTCGATCATTTGAAATGAATTTCTCTTGTTTGGTTTTCATTTAATTGTTTCTATGTGAACATGAAAATCAGCTCTAAATTCAAAATTACATGAAAATGTCATTTTTGACGTAATTTTCGTAAACCACGTGAACTCTAATTCCACCTTTCATATTTTATTTTTCATGTTTAGACTTTACAAGACAATAGCCTCCAATTTCTCCTTTCATCTGCAATTAATTTTTTTTCTTTGGCGACGTTTCATGTACACTAAAAAAATGTGGAGGCAGTTTGCACTGCACTGCGCAATGAAGCACCCATCAATTGTCATGACTAGTCTTTTTGGCCCTACTATTTGTACCATGTGAGATCATAGTCACTTGTTTACCAATTTTCATTTTCATGGTTGTTAATTTGGACAGATGGCGTTTACTCTGTGAGTCGTCCTATCAAACTAAATGGCAATTTGGCCTACTCAGTTTGCATCAGTTTAAAATTGTACAAACAAACTGAAAAACTTGAGCCACCTCAAAAATCAAGACCAGCAAATCTCTCTCCCTCTCCCATTGGCTGTAACTTTCACCAATGGGAATGCAATATGTCTCCATTGTTTAAAACTAAAAATATACTCCATGCAACGCGACAATTTTTTAGGTGAAGGATCCTGCAACTAGGGGAGTGGATGGTACGAATCCACCACTCGGTTTTTCGTCTTTAAAAGGCAACAGAGTGACTCAAATGAGAATAATGACTCATTTTTTGAAACAACTGGAATTTGTGGTCATTTCGTACGTTGGTTTTGACATTCGAAAGTGACCATTTAAATAATTATTTTGATTTTAGTTAGCATGCCCAAAATTCCTATACCGGGTACGAATCACCACCCCGTCGGGCACGGATCGGCCATATTTACATGCTATATTAAACAAATGGGACATTATTCTTAATCATCATTTATTTATTCCGGCCCGAATTTCATGATTTTAAGCACGTCAAAGACCCAATAAATTCTGGTTTGGTCCCAAAAGAATGTCTTCAACAAAAAACAAAATGTAAATGTCGTTTTGTTATTATAAAAACCGTCATGATGATCTTTGTAAAACACTTAAAGATAATCGAAATTAGACTTTTATGATGAATGTCAAAGTGTCGAACTGGGAGAGAACATCTTCCTTGTCCTTATAAATCACATCTGACTCGAGGCAAGTTTGACAATTAGCGTCCATTTTTAATTGTTTTCTCATCATCATCATTCGTTTTTCAACAGTCAAAAGAACATTTAAGGGGAGTGTCTTCGTAATGGGAGAGTAAGTTGACACTAAGCACAACTACTGGGCTGTTGGCATAATTAAAATGATGAAATTGGGGCTGAAATAATGAAAGGGGAAAATATATTGTCACAGCAAAAAAATAGGAAATCACAGCAAATTCGTCCCAGCAAAAAAGTAGAAGATCACAGGAAAATAATAGGAAATCACAGCAACTTAAATCACATCAAATTTATAGAAAATCACAGCAAATTAATTTATAATCACAGCAAATAAAACAAAGTGTGTATGAAGCATGTATTTAGTACCGAATTAAATGAGGAGTGATAATTTGTAGCACACAACAGTCTACCTGTAGGCATTATCTCCCAACCTGACTTTTCCTGTCGCTCCAAACAGAACATTTCACAATCCTATGGCCTCCAAAACAGAGTAAATTCTAAACTAATTTTAAAAATGTTTTCCATCATTTGTTTTGACTTGCAATCATAGAAAACATGTGCAGAATTTTCAGGGCTACAAAAATGTAATGAACGAAATTGTCGTGTGACCTATAAGTCCGTTGTTATTTCAATTTAACCGAGTGGCTGATTCGTGCTCCTGGCGGATTCGTACCCTCCACTCCCCTACGCTCGATTTAAAGCATGTGACCAAGACAGAGGTGACTTAATTTTATTTGATTTTATTCAGAAATTTAATTATTCCCTTTGAATTTTTTCCCAAGACGAATCAAATGAAGTCCCATCAAAATTTGGTCGCGTCGTGCGCGAACATTTTATGTTCAACAAGGACTTTATCTCTTTTAATCAAGGCGCCTTTGGTAAGAAAAATACATTTTGTTTTTAAAATGTTTACATTTAAAAAATGGCGCTTTTCTTGAGGCTCGGTGGCCAGACCAGTGTTCAATAGTCAACGGGAGTGGATGGAAACAACCGACGGATGCCCGGAAAAATGGTACAGTTTCACATTGATCCCTAAACTGAAACAAGTGAAAAAAGACCTCGCACAATTGATGGGGATTCACGATGTGGCTGATTTGGTTTTCGTACTCAACGCGACGTCGGGATCTTGCGGAGTCTCATGTTCAAAGCTGGTGACCAAATCCTCCATCTTTGTAACATTTTCTACACCATGCGACGACAACTTCAATACGTTGTTGACCATAACAAAGGGGTCACCACCCTCGAGTTTAATTACATTTACCCCATGACAAATGACCAATTGGTCACCGAATTAGACAAATTTATGAAACAACATTCGACTCCCTAAAAGCCCATTAAGTTGGCTCTCATCGACCACATCACATCAACACCACCTACCATCATTCCCCTCGAAAGAATTATACCCATTCTCAAAAAACGCAACATTTTAGTTTTGGTCGATGGCGCACAAGCCGTAGGACAAATACCCGTCAACATGGAGAAACTTGACCCCGATTTTTACGTTGGGGACGCCCAGAAATGGCTATTTTCTGCGAGAGGCTCAGCCATGGTTTAGTTTTGTCAACTACAATTGAAGTTAAATATGTAGGTTTTTTTATACCATAAAATTTATTTAAGGTTTACTTGAAAAAAGAACACCAGAACTTTATTCATCCCACGAGTATCAGTAAGATTCCTGCAGCGTACCAGCCAGAATTTGGGTGGACTGGTGAGAGTTACAAATTATGATTTTGGCGCCTTCAATATTTTCATTTTTCAAGGACTCATGGATCAATCGGCTTACCTTAGTGTTGGAGCGGCCATTGAATTTCGGAAAACGATTGGAGGGGAAGAGGCCATTCAAAAATATACGCATGATCTTGTTATAAAAGGGGCCAAGTATGTGACGGAACATTTGAAGACGGACGTGGTACACACAGAGGACCAAGTGGCGAGTATGATGGATGTCAGAGCGCCCATTACGAACACGGGGACGTTTGACGCCATCAGGAAAGTTTGGGCAGATGAGGTTTTAAATAAACACAATATCTCCGCCAAACTCCACAAGAGTGCAGGCAAATTGTGGATTCGACTTTGTGCTCAGATTTTCAATGACATGAGCGATTTCAAAGTTGCCGCTGAAGCTTTTGAAAAAGTGATTACACTGATTAATCAACAAAATTTAAGTAGGGTAGATACAACTGCTTACCTTAGATGGGATCCCCCTAATTAAATTGTCCAGTTGTGTGACTCGTGTGCCCAAAAAGAAAAATGTTGTTTACATTCTATGCTTAATGTTCTTAAAAATTTGGATTTTGTAGTTAAACAATGGAGCCAGTGGTACTTTTTTGAAAAAAAAAATTAAAAAAAACTAGAATTAGTTTCTATGGAAAAGTTGTAAGAGAATGACAAGTAAATTAAGTTTTTTCTGAAAAGTACTTGACCAAAAAGCCATGTGGATTTTGATGTAGAACAAAAAAAAAGATAAAATAAATTCTCTGACAATTTTTCGTAAAAATAATGCGCGTCATGTACACACAAATTTTTTTAGCCAAATAAAAATATGCCGAATAAAAAAGTTGGTAAGGACAATTTAATTTAAATATTTTCAGATTTAAATGTTTATAAATTACTTTTATTTTTGAAAACTCTTTAAAAGGGCCCAGTTCCTCAAAGTCGAGTGGTAAATCCTCAACTCAACGACCAAACAATAAACCACACATGACGACCAATAAAACTACAGCCAGTCCAAAACCAAGACCGAAGCCGCAACAACAACAACACGCCAAGTCAGAAAAAAAGGATGAACCACCAACACCCACACCAAGTAAAAATCCGAATACGGAAAGGCAAGAGCCAGTTGAAAACCAACAAACGAACGCACCACCTTCAAATTCAAGTGAACCCCCTTTAAAACGTCCAGGTAAGAACTTTAGCTAACAATTTGTGACTATAGAGATTACATTGCAAAATATTGATTAAATAGACGCCGCAGCAAAACGAACAAAATGTTTGGTTTATGGTCTCAAGGTCATCGCTATCATTTCCCTTGTAAGTTATGAGTACAAATAATTTATTTTGTGACCCTGAAAAATTAAGGTCAAGATTTTACTAGGGAATATGTTTTGAAAAAATGGGTTATATAATAGGGTGTTGATATTTGTACAGATCCTTGGGTTGATTTTGATGATAGTGGCAAGTCTAGAAGTGAGTTTTGTATTAAAACCCAGTGATACAGAAACATATGCGGCAGTCTTCTGTGCAAAATACCCAGAGAACCAAGTTTGCGTTATTCAAAAGACAATTAAAGTAGCCACCATTATGGGTCTGGTGGTGTCCATTCTTCAAATAATTGTTTGCGCCTCTCTCATTTGTATAAGTATTCAATTATTTTACATGAAAAATGGTGCAAGTGGAATGTTTTTAACATTAAATTTTGTAGTGTATCAGAAAATGTTGGTGTTTTTGGTACGTGGTTCACATATTCCTGGCATTCATCTCCCTTGTGGCGTTTGCTTTGCTGGTGAGTATCCTGGCTGTGGATTTGTTGATTTGTAAGGAAGGGACAGAGAACAATGCTGGATTTGTACGTGACGGCTATGTAACAATTTTCTGGATGGCTGTTCCTGCTTCTCAACTTGAATCAAGCACATTCAGCAATTATGATTCTTTACCAGTTTGGGAGAGAGCCAAAGCTATTCACAAAACGTTTATGACCTTTCTTTTCATCAACTTTGTTTTTCTTTTCTTTGGCTCCATTGTCTTCCTTGTCCTTGCTTGTTGTTGTCCCAAATAAATTCTCCACATTTTTGCCACTTTCTGTCTCTTTATTTATTTTCCCGCTCCTCCCCTCATCCTGGAAATTAAGTGCATGCGATTGCATTCACAATTAAAATTGTAGCTAATTAATTAACTCTCATCTGTCATTTAAGTGTCAAATTTTAATTGATACTCGGACGTTAATTTATGCTATTGATGAGTAATGATGAGAATCCATAGTTAAATTAATTAAATAATTGCCTAGTAGGCCATGACTTTAATGATTTGCCCAAATTAATTTTATGATTATTTTAAAATAAACATGATTACACAATTTTATACAATTTTTGTAGCTCAGGATTCTCAATTTTGTTTTAAATTCGAATCACTTTCAAGTCAAATTGTGTACTTGGACATAAAAATGACAAGCATTTTGGTAAGAGTTAATTACGAAAAAATAATAATTGGTAAAATTTAGGATTTAATGAAATTAAATGTGAGGATGCGTAGATTACTGAAAGGATTTTAATTGAAGTTAAAAGTTAACCCCAGTAGGGGAAGTTGTTGTAGTAATTGTAGTCGTATGGATTATGATAAAACCAAAGAAATCGTCCATCTTTCTCATCCCCATCGTCCTCAAAATCCACAGAATGGTCAACTGGAGCACACTGGCTCCATCCAATGGCAAAAGTCACCACCAGCATTAACACAATGTTCACCTTTAAATTGTAAAAAAAAATATTTATTACCAAACAAAACGAACCAGAAAAGAGTCTAGATAATGTACCTTCATAATTGCACACTTGGCTTCAAATAATTACAATGACAACTTTATACAAACTTGGCTAAAATTGTCTAAAATGTTTTTTAACAAAAAAAAGTATTCTCCTTTTATACAAAACTTTTGGCTTGTAAAAACATTCCATTAATTATGCTAATTTTAATTATCTAAATGAGTCCCTCAATTAAAATTGTAAAAAACCCAACAAAATAAGCTAATGCATTTTTAATACATAAACAAGTAGAGCAACTTTTAATTAGTAAAAAAATAATCTTTAATTTTAACGACAGTGAACAATTAATAATTTAAATTGTGAACTGACAACGAGTATTTTCAATGTCAAAAATATTTTTTTGGATGCATTAAAATGACAATATTAGTACACGTGAAACACAAAACTTGAAAAAGTATTGAAAAATGAAGTTTTGGTCGTCATTGGCCGCCCGTCACTTTCATTCAAATTTTGAAGATTCAACGTGAACTATATTGTAGCCTTATGAGGTTAACTTTTTGTATTTCACTTTACACTTGGGGCTCAATTCCATTTAAAGTCATCCATATCATGACCTACTACCATGTTAAACTCTCACGAAGAAACCATATGGCATTTATTTTCTTACAAATGCAGTTTTAAAAAATCCAAGTGTTACAAAATGATAAAAAGGAATCTCGCCAAAAGTTTTTATTTCCGGAAGCGTACGGAAGACCGGGACGCGGAAGTTTTCGGAAACAATTTTTTGATAATTTCTATTAGAAACAAGAATGTTTTGAATTTTTGAATTTTTTTAATTGGCCAAAAAATTAAAAAATTCTTGTTTCTAATAGAAATTAATCAAAAAAAATGTTTCCAAAAACTTCCGCGTCCCGGTCTTCCGTACGCTTCGGGATTTCAAATTAGTTTTAAAAAATAAGTTTAGTCATGGAATTCACCAATTTTTGAAAAAATGAAATCCGACTTTGCCAAAATGTTTTACAAAATTATATGAAGACCAGGAGGATAATGGGGGGAATAAAGTGAATGTCAGTGATATAACTTTAGCTACGACAAATATATTAGAACTTATACACCATTTAAATTTAACTAGTTAAATGGTTTTCAAAGACTGGTTTTAATATGCAACCACCTTGGCAGTGGCAATTTGAACCTAAACCTAGATATAAGGGATTGGAGGGTACGAATCCGCCAGGGGCCCCTAATATCCTGCCGACTGAATGCCGGCCAGATTGCGGCAATTGTCGGTCAAGTTTACGTCGTCGCCGCGAGATCGCTCTTTGCCGGATCGGCGCCGAACCGACGACGTTTCGCGGTCTGAATGAGCCACCGGAAGTCGGCCTTTCGACCAGCAGCGTTTCGTCGTCGACATGCGACTACTTTTAGCTTTGTTTTAGACCAAATTTAATTACTACACTTTAGGATAATTTTAAAATGCATTGTAGGGTAATTTTTAAAATTGCATTTTATTAAAACATTAACATAAAAGACAATATGATCACAAAATACAAATTTTACATCAAAATAAATAAATGTCAACTAACAATAATTCAGGATTTAATTAAGAACTTTCATAATCAGTTTCTCTGCTTTCCCTTTCACTTTCTTCATCTTCTCTCGCACTTTCCTCATCTTCCCTTTCACTTTCCACTGCACAGTCACTCTCGTCGCCTTCCCTAGCATTTTGAAAATGCGCACTGATGGTTTCAACAACATTTTCATTCACGGGACTTGGAATTGATGAATTATCATTAACTTGTGGGTCAATCACAATTTTGGTGGGTTTTCTTTCCCTGTCCTTGTCACCAGCATGCCTGAATGTGTTACCAAATGCGGCATCAACTCGATCGGTTGTAGTTTTGTGGATTTCCACCAATGAGTCTAGATACAAATGAATGATCACTAATTAATGACAAACTTATGAATATAAATATTAATAAATACTTAATGACTTTATTACCAGAAACAACTTTTGACAATTCCAGCCCTTTGAAACTTCTTTTTCCCT
>JAQIVZ010000916.1:0-45805 GCA_034700945.1 Arrhopalites spinosus | reverse complement strand
GTATTATTTTACATGATAGTTTCTAAACTGACATGATAAATATGAAAGTATTTAACAAGACATTCTTTCTTTGACGTACTGTATTGAATATAAGTATGACTTATGTATTAATTTACTTATTTAGTTTACACATTCTTTAAAGTATTTATTTTTTCATTGGTTGTCAAACTTAAACTTAAGTTTTAATTTTCTTTGACCACTGCTTGGGTAATACTTGAGCATTTACAATTAATTATAATTACTTACGTGTAAACGTTTAAAAATATGGAAACTTTACAAATGGGGTCCGATTGTGAACCCATTTTCCTCGCAAAAAATCGCAAAAATTAAATGTGTAACAAATTACTACTAATAATGTTAAGTAATGACTTGAGGAAGGGCATGCGGATCAGTCATCTTCAAATAGCATGGCCAAGTTGTCCTCATCCAAGATGCTCTCACTGTGAAAATTAAATGTGATTATGTACTCGATAATAAAAAATACATAAAACAATAATTAAAATTTTGAAAGAGTTTAAATTTACTTACTGACTAAGTACTCTGGGAGTACCCCATGCCATAATTGTTGGAATGCTAGTTAGTTTTAACAATTTATCCGTTCGAAAAGGGGACTGGGGACTTTTCCATTCATCTCGATTACCCACGTCCACAGTCAGAAGGTAGCCGGAAGGATTCATTTTTCCTTTGAATGATTGGAAAACCTCTTCAACTATATTGACCAGAAATAAATACACATTAGATTAATATTTACTCCATGAATTTTCATAAATAAATAAAATTCTTACATTCATTACAGTCTGGACACCAACTTCTCCCATCATTTTTGCTACCGGTAAAGAGTACCAAAATCTTGTCGTGTACTTCCTTAAGCTCACTAATCCGTTTCTTGAAAGCCTCATATCCAGTCACAGTCTCCTTTATAAAATTTGTATCTGCCATTATTGAAATAGGAGCACAAAGATTATTTTAATTTTTTTAATTAAAAAAAATTCTCAAGTGGTTTTTAATTTTTGGTTACAAGTTCAAGGAACTCTACGACACTCACAATGCCCCAACTGGGGAATTTTCGAGAGGAAAGATTCGAATTAAAATTAACATTTTACAAATCGGAAAGACGGACATTAAATAAGGTAACTATTTAAAGTGATTATTAATTTTATTTGACCATTTTGTGCATGACCAGTACCACTACTTGTCATACTATAATTATATGGAGCTGGTTTTGAAACGGCGAGAGAAAGTAAACAATATTTGTATTTCTTTGTCAATAACCGACAGGCAACAAAAGAAAAATGATTGAGACAGAAGTTGCGGCACCAGAGACGATGGGAGGTGAACCGGAAGTTATTCCTACTCCAGTGGAAGTTGTGGAAGAAGAAGTTGTTGCCGTAGTTGTAAATTATCCTTTAAGTGTCATTTATTGTGGTAATTGTGGTTTACCTCCAGAGTATTGTGAATTCTTTCCAGGTTTGTCACAATATTTTCAATTTCAATGCGTACATTTATTTATTAATTATGATTCATAATTTATGATGATGTAGTATTCGTGATGAGAGAAGGAAAATTAATTGATAAATTATTCTAATATTTTGTAGATCATGAAAAATGTAGAAAATGGTTAGAAGATAATTTACCGGCACAATTGCAAAATGTACATCTTGGAGGGGCTGCTGGAGAAGAGAAATCTGGAAGACAGAAAAGGGGAGGGAAAGGCTTGGTAAAATCTAAAAAAACGGGCAAGTCGGGTCCTAAGCGAGTCTGCATTTTCAGAGCTCCGAGAGGAAAAAAGAAATCTGTCACTGTTGTAACAGGCATAGCAGCTTATGGAATAGATTTAAAAGTAGCAGCAAAATATTTTGGTACTAAATTTGCTTGTGGATCCTCTGTTACTGGTGATGATGAAATTGTAATTCAAGGAGATGTTAAAGATGATCTCTTTGATGTCCTCCCAGAAAAGTGGCCAGAGGTAAACAAAATATTTCCTTACCTTATATTTCATGCTTTTTAAAAAAATAACTCTGTTCTGTCATACTTACTAAATGTGTTAAATTTCTGTATGATCTCAGATTGATGAAGATTGCATTGATGATCTCGGAGATCAAAAACGCTAACTGTAATTTAATTTTTATGGTTGATTATTTCTATCAAATCAGTACCAATAAATTGTTGTTTTGTACGTTTCCTGGCATCATGTGACATCGAACGGAACGAACTTGTTCATTCAATGTATTTAAAGTTTCCCTTATGATACAATACACAGTCTATTAATTATAATTATATACAAGAAGAGAAAAAAAATTATGGAATAAATTTTTAAAAAATACATTCTTTTATATATTATCCATTTTTGACGTATGGACCGTAGGGACACAGTGACCATTTTATTGTATAGTTTATACAATATAACATAACAAACGAGTATTTACATTATTTTACTCATTCGGACATGTACATATTACATATTATTATTATATATATGTTATGTATTTAATGAGTAGGTACAATTAAATATCCAGCAGTACCAAACTCAAATTTAGGTAATATATTATGTATATATAACAGATTTTTGTTGCTTGCTCATTTTTGATCCATGCAAAAAAAGTAGTGCTGACTGACAAACTAGCGAGGCTGTATGTAAAATCATTCTTTTTCATTATTATGGCTACACTATAATTAATAATATACAGTAGAGAAAGTAGAGACGTAAACTAAACATGGTTTTTTTCTTGAAAATATCATTTCATTGAGAAACTATGTTTTAGTTTTTTTTTAAAAAAAATTAACTAGTTGCATACAATGTCTAGAAACTGGAATTATTCTTGTATTATTGCCTTGAAAAGCAGACTGGGAGACTGAGAACAAGATGAAGCAGAAAATGATGACAAAAAAAAATTGGACAGAAATAGTACAAAAGTGGCATATTACTTTTTAAGAATACGATTCATGTCTTTGTTTTGTTTCTCAATTCGAAAGTTGGCATCCTCACTTTTCTGAGTTACACGAATCAAAATGTCATTTTGACTCTCAATTTCATCCTGTAGACCCAGGCCAAGTCCCTTGAGACGCGATAAAGCGCTTCCCATTTCATCAAGATTTCTTTCCAAAATATCATCCACTTGCTTTGATGTTGGTATTGACTCTGAACGAAGACGCATTGCTGGATGATCCATGGGATTCGAACTATGTTGATGTTCTGTTCGAGACTCTAGAATTTGAGAGAGGTCACTTCTAGACTTTGGAACTGTCTTTTCTGTCTTATCTTTGTCAGCTATAGCTTTTGGGGGTTCCATTTTGGTTCCACCAAAGTAATTTTTGATACTTCCAAACACACTCTATAAAATGGTAAAATTAAAATAATAATTTGTACTTGACACATTTTATCTTAGAAATATATTAGAAATACGTATTCAGGATTAGAAAGTATACAATAATTAAATAATTGTAAAAGGTAAACATACTTTTATGCTTTGAATATGTTTTTGACTGGTTCGGAGTGAGGAATTGATTTCATCCAATCTTTTCTCTGTATTTTCGAGTTGCTCTCTTTGGGTATGTAGTTCCTATATAAATGACAATAGACAAAATTTCAAATTTTCAATTTCCAAAATCAAATTTAAATTGTGTACAATTATTCTTAAAGAATATAACATTTAAATTTAAATGATTCTGTATACAAATATTTTTACAAATGACCTAAATTACAAATTATTGAAAACACCCACCTGTGCTGTGGCATTTCCAATTTGTTCAGATTCTTGAAGTAATCCAACTGAGCGGAAAGACGATTGAACTGTTCTCTCTTCAATTTTTCTCTTTTCAGCCAACAATTGTTCTCGTCTATCTTGTAAAGTTGAACTTTCATAAGGTCGTGAATTTTTATTCTTTAAAAAGGTTGCGTCATCAACATCATCAACATCCGCAAAAAATGGATTTGATGAATCGTAAGTATAATTTGATGATCCTGCCATAGTTAAAATTTGTACCCTGATTCCAGCAGCTACCAAAACTCTGTCAAAAAATGGATTATCACAATTAGAATAATTCTTACCAAACAAACAATTTGATTGAAATAATTCTATTTAAAGTGGGTGTTACTTACTTTTTAATTTGACCCTTTTCAACAACAAGAAGAGAATTTCACCATATGATCAACTCTTAGGCACCTTCACACTACAAACTACAAATTACGATTCTAGTTAATGAAACAGCACTAAAGTTTTGTCATTATTGGTACAAAATTGCGTAACTTTCAACCTGATTAATAAATAATGTAATGTAAAAAACTCTCTCTCTGGATTAACTTTAATTGCTCGACTTTGCACGATGGTTGACTTACCATAGAAGAACCCAAAGTAAAATTGGCATTGGCTTTCCTTTAATTCCTTTGTATTAAAATAATGAAAGAATGAATCATGTCAACGACATAAGACCATTATCCTTTAAATGATGACTAATGACTCCACATGTGACAGAAAATATGACGCTGCATATGTTGAAATGGGTTTATTTCATAGAGCCGAGAGTTATAAAACGCTATGAAAACCTTAGTAAAGTACTGAAAAATAATGCATCAACCTTTGTAGGGTAGAATGATTTAGTTGTAATTAACATGAAACATATATGGGACATGATAAATAAAATGATAAGATATAGTTTTAATTTCAGACGTTTTTTTTTAATAATAAATAATTCAAATTAACATGTAGTTTTGACTTGACTGAGAGACAACGATTACAATAAGTGATGATTTTTTGAAAATGGTTATTTGGTATCATATAATAATTTGTTTTAATCATAATAATATTTCATTGATATTAAAGACGGAGGGACACATGCATACTCTTTAAACCACATTTTACTTTTACAACAATTCACTTTTTTTTACAATTCATTTTTCTGTCATCATTTCTCAATTGTTCTCTCTTTTTTTTAAATCATGTAACTTTTTTTTACATAGACCATCACTAATAAGTTTATCATAATTATTATATAATTAAGTTGTATATTTATATTTAATATTGAAAAAATGTTTGACAGGTGTATTAAATGAAAAAATTGGATTCCCCCGTGTAATGATTCTCCTGATTGCATGTCACTCCCATTCCTCGAATACATATACATTGTTGTACATATATATATTTTATATTATATGTATTCGATATACATCATAACATTTTACCGTTTTAAAAGTCAGTTAATCTTTTGTTTTTTTTAAATATATATATATACAACATTACCTCGATATTATTTCTTATGACTTTTTCTTTTGTTTGAAGAAGGTTCAACATTCTTTTATTTTTTGACGTTGAAAACACTAGACATTATTTTTAAAAGTTAGAATATATGATAACGTGGTGTCATACTTAAATATATACATAATGTACGAGTATAATATATACAATTATATAAGTAGTACTTAATTGAAATGATAATTAATACGCTACACACTAATGATAAGTTATACATGATGATCATCAATTAACTACATAAGTATATTATATAGTTATGTATTAGGTATTCGAACATGAAAAATTCAAAAAAAGTCCTTCTTTTTTGGTATACATTGGAGCTTCTTTTTCTTTTATGGAATAGTATTCAAGTATTTCATAAATATTAGCAAGTATATACGTGGCTTATAAATACAATTTTATTTATTTATTTAATATTAGTACGATATTTTGGTGTTTTTTATATGTAATATGTATGTATCTCATGTACGTATCAAGGTAAAGTGTTATTTAAGTATCATAATTTAACTATAAAACTAACTTAGTTTAACTTGTTTCATGCTTTCTCATCCATTAATTATTTTTTTAGATACTTACTTATAACTGAATTATTTAGACACTTATTCTATTTTATTTCTTTTGAGGTCATTTGAGTAGAGTATCCTTTTTCGTGATGATGACTTGTAATCAATTTTTTGGTTTTAATTGTACTAATTAAAATTATTAATTAATTTTTCCTATATTCCCAGTCTCCTTGTCGTGGATCCTTCATGAGATTTTAGTAATCTTCATTGAATAATCTTCTAGTTTGTCTTTACTTGGTTTGATTTAATTTCATTGAATGTCTGCTAGAGTTAGAGTAGTCCGTATTCGTAATTTCAATAATTAAAATCATAAATAATTTGACAGTCTTTCCTTTCAAGAACATTTAAATTAAAAGGGGAAAAAGTATAATTTTCGTCAATGCTTCTGAAATAAAGAACTGTAGACTTTGTTTTTCAGTATAAAATAATAATGGCTCATGGTTCAGGACAGGCTGTCAACTTGCAAATGGTTGCAAAAAAAACTAATCAAAGAATGACAAGGCCAACACTACAGACATAACTACAATTAAATAATACTCACCAGAATTGTTAATCATGTTAAGTTGAAGCAGTCAAGGATTTAAGAATTTTTTGAATTTTATTGAACTCATAAAAACTATAAAGAAATAAATAAATGAAACACATAAAATGTTTGACCATTTGTAAACAATGGGGGTTGGATTGAAGTAATGTTAAAAAGATAAATGTTGGTGAATTCATCTAAACCATCGTTAAATTCAACGAGGCGGAGGAAACTAACGAGTAATAAAATAATAGCCATAATAATATTCTCAATTTTTTAACTTCAACTCTAATTTTGTGGTTGACTAAATTGCAATGAGATGATTACAACTAAAGATAAATCTTTTGATACATGGCCTCATCCACCCCATAGTTATTATTTAATTTTAATTCCCTTTCAACTTTTATTGTTTCCTTTTCCTCACATTGTACAGACAAGTCTAAAATTACGGGAAACAAAATTATAATCACACACGGAAATTGATCAATAGTTTTAAGAAACGAAAATCAAGGAAGCGAAACACAAAAAATAATTAATCTTTGATCAACTTTCTTAGCCATGCAAAACTGAAAACATAGACAAAGGGTCAAGCTCTGATGACAATGATCAACAACTTAGACATTAATTATGCACTACAAACGTAAAAAATAATTATGAATCAGGTCACCACAAAAATTCTTCATCACTGATGAATCGCCAGTTTCACTTTTGTGGCAAATTCCGACAAATGATAAAATGCAAGAACTGAGAACTGACATGATAAAAAAATGATGAAAAAAAACTGGAAATTAAATGATAATTGTGTATATTTTATCTTTTCTTTTTTTCCACTTTTTGAAAAGCTTTCAAATTCTAGTATACATAGACAAATAAAATTAAATTGACAAAAAAAATTTAAAGTACGTAAAACATGAGTTTTTTTGTCTTAAATTAATGACAGGACACATTAATAATGTTTCAAATACAAAGCTACATACTATATGTACAACATGTATTAAACTAAAACTTGAATAATTTACTATAAAATAAAATTTAAAAAATAACAATATAATAATAATAATAAATTAATTATACTGACCTCGGACAAAAATGCTTATTTAATAATTATATAATAACATGTAAATTAAGGGAAAAGCGGTTTTATGCAAAAGAAAAATTGCAAGGACTTAAAAAATTCTTTAACTGTCCTCATCTGAACCATTATTAAATATATACATATTTAAATATATATTCCTTTTGTTGTGGTGACTAAATAGGAAATAAAGCTATGAGGAAAAAATGCCATCAATACGTGTCACAACACAAAAAAAAATTTTGGTCAACTTCTTGTCGTATCTTAAGTTTTTTAAAGTATTTAAACTTGTAATTAATAATGATATCTTTTTGTATACTCATACTAGTATCAAGTATAAGAGTCATCAGGGTAAATTGTAATTAACTAAATATAACTTATGTACAGATTCAAAAAAAAAAAGAATGTCTCTCTCTATTTTAACCTCGTTTCAAAACTAGCTTTCACAGTAATAATTAATGTTCTAGATATTTAATACATAATAATCTTCTTGTGGTAAATTGGAACTTGATTAATATTTGATTATTTTTCTTTTTTTACCCATTTAAAATGGATGTCATAATTAATGAATCACATCCAACGTAAAATATAGAAGATTTTTTTGTAGGTAACTTGTCACATTGTATACCATTCAGTTTTTTTTAAATATTTTTAATCGAACCTTTGAATCAAATCTCTTTTTAGTATTTAATCATCTTTTGTTTTTAATTAAGATCAGTGTCTTGTCTTTTCTCTGATCTGGATCTCACGCTTGTCTTAGAATACTTTACTAAATGTAAGCAGTACTTTTTTTTTTAAAAAAAAACAAGAAACTCAAAGTTCTTTATATTTCTAGTTGATTACACTTATAATTAATTCTTGGTACGTTGCTACAACATGTCTTAAATAATTAATTTATAATTATGATAGTAATTACTAATTTGCAGATTGGTATTTTTATATATTTTTATAAGACTTACTGCAAACTATAAATAAAGGTAGAAATTGTTATCCTTCCACCCCCGACAATTATCTTTTTTTTTAAAAATCTTTTTGCTATTTTAACTAGAGTTTCCTTTTAAACGTTATACATTTAATTTATAATAGTACGCGGTAAGGTAGCAAAAAACGGAAGTTATGTTCAATGTACATTTTTTTATCTCATCAATAAAGTCTATACGGATTATACATTTTTTTAAATAATTAATAATAATATGTACTTAATATTATAACGTTGTTCACAAAGGTTGAGACTTCAAAAGGTTTTCACAGGAGCTTGTATAAAATTGTTTTATTTTTATAACAAGCTTTTGTGTATACGTATACCTATATTTTGATAACTATAGTTAAGGTTTTTTTTCTTTAAAATGTGCATTACATAATATACTTTCTTTGATGGTATTTATGTAAATGCTCACGGACAAGTGGTAGTAAAACCAGGACATTATAGTAAATAGTAATTTAATAACGTTATTAATTAATTATTAAATATTCAGGAAAAAATTGTGTCTCAATATTAATATTGACGTGTAAAAAGTTAAAACTTTTTTTTTCATTTGTTTTTGTTTTTAAATCGACGAAATCGACTTTTAAATACACAAATAGAGACTAAAAAATGCATATTGAAATATGCATTGTAAATATTAAAACTGTTGATCATTATTAAATTTAAATGTAGACTATATTTAATGATAACTAACCTCCTACTTACCCTACATTAACTTGTTTTTTTTAAAACTGTTGTTTTTTTTGTATATTATTTAATATGGGTAAAGTCATCAATATCACAAAAATCAGATTACATGGCATTGGAAAACAATGCAAAGTCATGCTCTAAAACAATGGTACTGTTGTAGTTATTTAAATATTAAACTACCAAATATTTAAGTTTTTTTTGTAAATTTAATCCTATATCATAATATAATATATATTATATTGTATAGAACCACTTTTTTTAATAATTATTATTCCCCCTATTGTATTGCGTGTGTGCATGTTTTTTTTTTTAAATAATTGAGTTTAAGTAGAATCCTTTTTGGTTGTTGTTAATTTAATTGTTTTTAGTTTGCGTGGGTTATTTGAGTGTAAAGTTTTTACTATAAAACTAATCATAATAATAGACATTTTTTTAAAAATCTATCTTTTAAAATCTACCTTCTTTCAGAATTATAGACCAGAAGAGTTATTAAAAGACACCAAATAATTTTTTTTTCACTATTTTAAGAATATTTAAAAGGTAGATATTTAACCTAATTATTAATTGTAATGTTATTTTAATGTAAATACGAAGAAATTTTAATGATTCTCGTGTCAAAAAGTCACACAGAAAAAAACCCTTTAAATATTGAAATGTAAATTTCTCTTTTCTATCTAGCATTTTTTATAGAGGCAAAAAGTGGATTGAGAGACTACACAGATATAATATATGAGCAGATAAAATTGCTGTCAATCGGGTAATAAAAAAAGGAGTCAAGATTATGATAAAGTTGAATTTTATATTTATAGCTTCCTTTTTCTGTCCCCCCCTACGTCAAAAAAACCATTTTTTTCCTCTGTCATCGGATTCTCAATTGTTTCCAAAAAAAGGAATGAGGGCATGTGTTGGAGGGGGGAAATGGAAATAAAATATTGGAAAAAAAGTGTCTATAAAAAAAAGGTAAAATACGCCTTTAATATTTCACAAGGGAATACAATACAACTCACTCTGTATTATTCCATCGGTTTATCTCTAATAAAAAAAACTATACACAAAGTACTTGAAGTATGTCAATAACAACAATAAGTACCCAAATTATTATTTAAAGTGTACAGCCCTATCTTGCAATAGAGAATTTACATGAATTTTCTTTCATTTTTAACAACTATTTTTTTCCTTTTATCAAAAAATCGGAAGGCAGATTATTAAAATGAAGAGATTCATATGAATTCAACTATACATTCTACAGATACAACCATCTTATTTCCTTGTGATCAAGTTTGTTGAAAAAAAAGAAAGTTTAAATTATTTAAAAGTGAAAGGAGGATGGAAGAAAGGGGGGATAGAACTTTCTTTTATAGAAATGTCAGTAAATGACTTTCTAATTGTACTGGTTTTTTATACTAAAACTTAACCATAAAATGTACTATTTTCATCTTAGTTAAAAAAACTACTGGCCATATTTTACTGAAATTTGAATGATTTTTTTTTGAAAAGACAAGGAAAAAGAGATTTTACTTAATAGTTTTTTTTCTTGTAATAAAAACTCCTCCTATATACTATCACGATACGAAGGAGAGATGATAAAATTATTCATGGGTCGTTGTGAGATGCTTCACACAAAAACAAAAGGATATGATGACTTTCTTTTGGGGAACAAAATACAACAAACAAAACAAAAAAAACAGACAGAAAAAAATGTCTTGTTCTAATTTCACCTTTCTTAAGAGTAGGATTATTATTATTATTTTGATGACAATACGAAATACACCGAGAGTCGTAACAGTTTATAACAAAAAAAACATAACAAATAAACAAAAACAAACAACCTTCATGAGTGATTGGAGGGGATTTTGCGATGAATGATGCGTCTTAGTTATATATATAAATTATATTTATATATAGAACATATTTTTTTTTGCAGTGATTCATGTTATATTATAATAATAATATGAATAGAATTGTGTTATGTTAATGTGTATTAATTTCTGTCTTTAACTATTTGTGTATTTTTTGAATTCTCTCTCTCTCTCTTGTGTGTCGTTACAAGAGAAAAGTATATTTTAAATATATATTATAATAATATAACCTTATTTGTATTTAAAAATTATGTATTTTTTTTCTTTCTTGTTTTTTTTAAATAGGTTTTTTGCAGTCTTTTTTTGTAATAATTAATAACGCTCAATCAGTGTCATTGTCGGTGTCACTTTTATACTCATCTTCGGGCTCACCACTGGTGTCCATTTCAATTTTTAATGGAGGTTCTGACTTGATACATACATCGTTGTTTTCATCGCTGTCTTTGTCATCATTTTGTTCATCCTCTTCCTTGGTCTCCTCATCCCCACTTTTTTTTACTAATTGAGCCGAGCCTTCATCATCAGGCTCTGTCTTAAAGCGTTTACCTGGCGGGACCAGTTCCAAGGGAGATGAGGGCTCTACTCTCAATGTCTCCTTTCCTCCTTCCTTTCCCCCGCCCCCACTTTTACTATTATAACCCAGCGTACTCTGAAGGACACACACTCCATTTATTAACACTTCCTCGTCGTCCGAGTCATCATGCCAAGATGGATTAAACCTATTTAAATATTTAAATTATTATTTTATTTTCAAAATTAATTAATTAAAATTGTTTATTTTTCTGTAAATATTTTCATTTCATTTACCATTGAGGTGCTACTGGTTTTCTTCTGGAGGATCCTAAATTACAAGCCCCGCCTCCTCTACCTGTAATATGAATTAAATAATTTGAATTAAATTAAATCCAGTAATTTGTGTTGTATTTAAAACTGAAAAAAAGAAAATAATTTAATAAGTCAAGTACTTTGAGAGCCTAGTCCGGCATGTTGTGAAGAGATTGACTTTGGTGGAGATGACTTTCTTTTCCGTCTCTGTGTTTTACTCCCTTCTGAAGCACCTGAGTCGTCACTTGCTATACTCCCCTGTAATCCCCCCAAAAAAATAGAAGATGAAGTCCATGTGTAACACAATAGTGTTTATTTTACAAAAAAAAAAAGAAAGAATAATAATAAAACGGATAAGATGATATGAGTGATGGTGTGGAGAGAGAATTAGTAGTAATTAGAAAAATAAAGTAAAAGAGGGAAAAAGAATGTGAAATATTAGGACCTCCATATCCTCTTCTTCCTCCTCAAAGAAGTCATCATCATTATCAGAATGAATTCTTGATGCAGTATTACTGACAGTAAGATCGAGTCCTTCTTCCAGTGCGTGCGAGTTGGATGACTGTTGATTAAAGAAAGGTAGCACCGGGTATTTGTCTTTGTGAAGCTCGACAAGCCTTTGATGTAATAAAAGTCGGAATTGAACAGGATCAAAGGGTTGCGATGATAATGAAGTATCTATTTATAGAGAAAAAACAAGAGTCAAGTTATAACACATTCACTCTCTCATGATTCATGGAATGAGAAAAAAACAAACAAGTTTAATTAATTCTCCAACTTCAACTCTCTCTCTCTCTCAAAAAAATAATTTTCTACATTTCTTCACTTGCTAAAAAAAATCTCTCCCTATTTTTTTAATTTTAATTGTATTTCTTCTCACTCCATGCTTTTAATTAGACACGTCAAGAAAATTAACATACCTTGAACCAATGGTGATGAAGTTTGTTGTTTCAGCCTCATGCGATGGTTGTGAAACCAATTCCTGTCAACCAAACCAGAGAGAGAGATATTTATTTTTATTATAGTTTTAATATATAGATTACAGATTACAACATGTTCAACTAAAGTCTATTATTATTTATTCATTAATTGTCATACGTAATTGTTCGCGATGAAAGTCCTAATTCCCTCGCCAAAAATTCTATAGCTGACACATTGGGATATGGATCCAGTGCAAAAGCTAGTCGAAGAGCTTCTTTTTGTTCATCCGAGAACAGCACCTTTACACACACAAACAAAAAAAAGTTTGATATTTAATATACAAGACATTTTGCAATTCTTTTTGGGAGAGACAGAATTCCCAAAAAAATTGGACATGACAGGATTTGGCAAAAGATTCTTTTTTTCTGTTTCTCTTCTCCTGTGACTTGCCAGTTGATAAAGAATAAAATAAAAAATAAATGGATATGAAAATAGGGATTCAGGATTATGTACCCTCTGTTTTTTATTTGGTGGGGCAGCAGTATTGCTACCAGGACTGAAAGACTCATTATCATTGGGCGAGTCATTTGACGCATCGGAGGACCCTTGAGCACCGGAAGTATACGTTTCAAGTGGAGATGCACTATGAGGCAACCCACGTTTTCGTTTGTTGGCCTCCCTTCTCTCATTCTTCAAATGTTGAAGTCTCTCCACATTTAAAGGGTCAGCCAGCCACAACTGCATTCGAATGAACGGTTCTCTCCCTTTGATGGAAAGCATATGCCATGGCTTTGGCTTTGATAAAAGCTCACTCACTGATCCTTGTGATAACCCCAACACCACCTCCCCAAATATCTACAACAACAAACAACCAACAACATTGTACACATGACCTTTATCCAATCTCTAAATTTATTCAAAACAAAAAATAAATACCTTTTGACCAATATTATTCGCAAGCAGGGCTTCCTTAATCTTAGTGGTAATTAATTGAGTGTCCAAATCCTGAGTGAGTGCTGCCATTTCATAGACTAAAATAAAATTTCATTGTTCATGACATTTTGTATGAAAAAAAAACTTTCACTGTAGAAAAAAATGTCAAAAATCTCACCACTGGGTTGTTGAGGTAGACCCCCTGAAATGGGTCGGGTGAGCATGACTGGACTGGGAGTGGTACTCCCTTGAGAGGAGGATGACTTGTGTTCCCGTTTGACCAGATCATGGGCCATGGGAAGATTACTCGTGGTTGGTGGAGGGATTGGTGGTGGTGGTGGTAAGGGTGATGTATCAAGGCTTTTAGGAAGCTCTGCCGCTTTTGCGGGTGCCTTGGAAGCCGCCGCTGGAGCTATAATTTCATTAAGCCAATCTTTTTAAATTATTTTTTCTCCTCAATTTTATCCCATGCACCAAATGCACAAAAAATGTTATGGAATCCATTGAATTCCCCCAATAAATTAATAAGATAAAAAATAAAAATATATAGACCCAGAAATTAAATGTTTTTTTTTTAAAAAAAAGTAGTAGTTTAATTGTCCCAAATCATATAATATAAAGATAAAAAAATATTAAATGAAGAAGAGGAAGGTGAATGGACTACAACTTACATGGATTGCCAGCATAACCACCCGTCCGCATGAGTTTTTCTGGGGCAATTTTGTATTGGGAAGCGACCAATTTATGGACGGCATTCTCGTCCTCCAAGAACATTTTCATTCGGATAAATGGTTCACGACCCTTTTGTGTTAACATGTGCCAAGGTTTAGGTCGGGCTAAGAGATCGCTTACTGATCCTTGTGATAAACCAAGAACTGATTCTCCAAATAATCGTTGCGAGATCGAGTACTGACTCAACTGTTCCTTCACCTGTTGATCACCAAAAGATTTCCTTTCATAAATCATTACTCCTCCTCTCCTTATCTCATCTCCCCCTCCTCCATCCTCTCTATCCATCCTCTCTCAATGTATACATACCAATTTAATAGAGTATTAATATTGACTAAAAGCCAACTTAAAAAAAAGGAGAAAAAGAAAATAAACTCAAAAGACAAGAAAGAGCGTACCTTCCGAACAATATCTTCAGTATTGAGATTATTATATTGGTCGAACTGCTGCTGTGTAATTGGAGGTAACACAGCTTTTAAGGGCCGTTGATTTGGTGAAGACACGGAAGGAGCAGTGGGCTGTCAAAAGATAAGGAACATATTAGGAAATAATTTTTTCAAAAAGAGAAAAACAGAAAAAATGCGACAAGACGTTTAATTGTCTTTAAGAATTAAATTAAAAAAAACTACCTGGGAAATGAGGGAATTGGTAATAGATGCCATTCGCTGTAAAGGTGAAGCATTGGAAGAGTCGTCGACGCCGGATGGGGGTAGAATTGAATTAAGTGGTGATGCGGCCCCGGAATTACTTTCCGTCTTGGGTCTAACTAAACTAAATGCGCTCCCCACGTGTCTCATGACATCGTTGCTCTCCTCCTTATCAAAGTGAAAAATAAAATAAAAAAATATTAATACATTTCATTTAGTATAACATGAAAAGAATTATCTTAATTATTCATAAACTCTTCCATCACTCCCATCCCTTTTTGCCAATGACATTTATGCATACATTAAGACGCTTTTTATGACTCTCTCCCCCCACATAAATATGTTCAATATTATATATTACTCTCCACTTGTCAGTCCTCCTCATAAAATTAACATTTCTACTACAACATGGAGGGTTGTCCCAAATCATCTTATGAGACACATTTCTTTAAAAATAAAATGTTCACTCTCAAGTCAATTAAAAGATATTAATATTCTCTCTCTGTCCTCTTTTTAAAGTCATTAGGGAAGACAAAGAGAGTACAGGTAAATATGTAAAAGGAGTCTTACTTTATCTTCGCTGTCTTTGGTGTCGGAAGGTGATAGTCTTTTAGGCATTGAGAGATCCTGTGCTCCGCCGATTCCATTGGGTAACGAAATATTGGGATGAAACATTGGTGGAGGGAAATGAGAGGGCGATGAGGAGGAGGATGCCGTTAATTTGGCTAATTCTCGATGATACGCATCAAGGGCCATTCTAATATCATCTCTTTCTAGTAGTGAACTTCCAAATAGGTGAGGGAATAGCAAGCTATCAAAAATTATTCCAATTAATTCAATTTTCCCATTTAAATGAATTTAATTAAATTTTAAATTAGTTAAATTGTTTACCTCTGAAAATGTTCACGGGGTATTCTAGGGTCGGGGTCACCAGCACCCTGGGGTAATCGAATCCCTACAAGTTTGGCGAGCTCTTCTTGATAAATGCGAGCCACCTGTTCTTGAGAGATGTCATCATTTTCATATTTCCGTAACCTTCGGTCTCGACTGGATGACCCCGAAGGTGACGGAGGACACTGACCATTAAAGCTGGAACCATTATGGTTACTTGCTGGAGATTTACTACCCGCATTGTCATCACAAATAAAATCTTGATTGCCACGGTCACTACGATCCCGGTCTCTGTCTCGATCTCTGTCCCTGTCCCGGTCACTACTGGGATCCCTTCCTCCCAATTGATTTCGATGGAGGGCTTGATTAGCCTCTGACAAAATATGAGCTATTCGATCCTCTGCCCCTGAGTCTTCACAACGGAATGATGACGGGAGATTCCCAGGTGTCCCACTCCCTTCTTTACCTGTCAATCAACAATTAACCACAAAAATTACATTTTTTTATACAACCCCACTAAAATATCACGTCATGGACATGGATGGCATCCCATAAAATTTACTAATCTAATAAATTCACAATCTCTTCCCTTTGTTTTTGTCCCTTGACGTACGAGTACAACAAGAGCAAGACGGTTTTTTTTCTGGTGTAATTAAACGTACCAATTTATTAGCTATAGAGAGAATGGGCCCAAGAAAGAGAATTGTATAACAAGAAATATGGACAAAGTACTTGGAGGATTTATAGACCAAGAGAGAGGGAGAGAGAGAGAGAGAGAGAGAGAGAGGAGAAACTCAGTGGTCCGCAAACAAGTAACAAAATAAATAAAATAATGTGGCTGTACATATTTAAGTGTATGGACATTGCTTCACTTTGTGTGTGTGTGCAAGGGAATTGAGGGAATGACGTTAACGGTCACACAAGAAGAAATCTGTAATAGCAATTGATAACAGTTTTTGTTACCTCTCTCTCTCTTTCCAAAGGGTTTCGAGTTATTACACAGGATTTCCGTTCCTGAAGCTAACCAAACCGATTTACCTAATCAAGATTTGGATGTCCAGGAGATAATTTCAATGAGTATAGAAAAATGGAGAGGGAGAGAGAGAGAGAGAGAGAAAAAAAAAACTGATTTGCAGGTAAGGAGGAAATGAACCTAAACCACTTGTACCTGAGCCCCATTTCCACCTCTCTGACTTTTTCTCTCTCTCTCTTGAGAATGCAGCCGAAACGATTCAAGTATGAAGCCCCCGTATTTTAATTAGTGCTGATTACAAAATCTCCCAATCTAAAGATCTCTCGCCAAACTCTCTCTCTCAAAAACTCTGGTTCACTTGGTTTCCTCTGAACTTGGCACATTTCGTGTAGACTCTCTACTATACAACATATACACAAGAGAGAGAGAGAATGATATAGGAAAAAGTATAGACAAAACTTTTTGTTATTGTTGTTTATACATTAAAAGAGTCATATGGGTGCATATGTATTTACATTACAAGCAAGTGTGGAGGTAGTTGGACGTGTAGAACCAAAAAGGTGGGGAGGTGGTTTGACTGTACCTCATAAATACGTGAGTCTAAATAATACACAGAGAGAGAGAGAGAGTCTAGCCAACTACTTTTTCAATCTATAGGCTGTAATATTATAATCCTACTCCCTCTCCCATTCCCAAACTCCCTTGTACAGGTCATAATGGGTGATAAAAATCGGATTCGACTCTCAAAAACATTTTCACATTGCTTAAACTCTTTATTCCTTCTTATTTCCCCCCCCCCCCTCTCTGCAATGCCAATATAATTTAAAATGGGGAATGAGTTTTACACACAAAAAATTATTATTTATTTTCTTCTCTCTCTCTCTCTGTTTGTGAGGATATTATTATTAATCTGATGATAATGTTTTGTTGTATGTTAGAAGTAGTAGGGGAAGGAGGGGGAATACAATTGAATTGTGGGTATTGTATGGGTATGGGTTATGTGTGTGGATGTGCTCTGGTACTCATTTTTTGTGGAGTCTGGTCGTGAGGATCATTGATGGGTTGGTAGTTGTCTTAAAAGGAAAGTGTCGGTTCACCTTTTCGATGTTCAGTCTAACTTACGGCTCTCATAATGTCAAGTGTTATTACTATCATATGAATATTATTATGACAATAATGGCTCTATAGTTTTTTCTTTTCATGGCTCTCTACTTTTTTAAACTCTTTGGTCAACTCCTTCCCCCTCCCCCTCTCTTTTACCCTATAGACCGTAACATGGAGGGAGATGAGAGTGCCACCAGGAGCGTAAAAAAGAAGAATCTTAAGATTTTTCCCAGAGGCTTCCTCCGAGGATTCTCTTTTTTTGAGAGAGAAAAAAAGTCGTTAAGTTAGGTCATAACCATACTCTTTATTCCTTCTTATGCCTATGAATGTGTGTCCATCTTTAACTACCAAATTTACATTCAAAAGGGTTTGTCAAGTTGCTCAACTTATGACCAACAAGTTCACAAGAAAATACTTTTGTGTATTCCCCCTCTCCCTCTCTCTCTTCTTTGGAGGATGCCAATGGGAATCAAAAAAAAAGAGGAGCTCATGGTAGAAGGAATCTCCCCATTTCAATAAATAACGATTAAAGGCATCACAATCTTTCATGTAAATTACTCTTGATTATACAATCCTTCTTTAGATGTATATAAAACATTTACCTCTCTGTGTCATGGAGAATCTAGTCAATGCTCAAAAAAAAAATATTTTTTCCCCCTAATGAGCCGCCTTCCTCTTTATGAAGAGGATGATCCATTCATATAGCCTCCATCTCTAATGCCCTCATATCTCTCTCTCTCTCTTGGAAGATGCTATACAGATTACAAGGTAGACAACCATAAAGGAGTAATTCCCTAAAAGAGTTAGTGTCACTACTTGAAGAAATACAAGCGATTAAACCAGGGACCTCATCTCTAATAATCCTTTATGCCCATCGGTTAAATTGTCCAATCCCACAAAAAAAATATCTCCCATTTACTAGCCTACCATTTTACTACATTTTTCAAAAAAATCCTTCCCCCCCCCCCTCATCTTTTCCCCTAATGACTCACGTTTTTACTAAACTTGTGCAAAAGTAAATGAAGATGGAGAAGAGACAAAGAAAAGGAGGGGGAGTGGGGAGAAGTGAGAAGGCTGATTGATTTCAAGAGTTTTGTCTTGTTCTGTTTTGTGCGTGTCTTGTTACTTGGTTGGAGAATAGTCTATAATGATATTCAGGGCCATTGTAAAATAAAAGAACATTGGTCATTGCCATAAGAGAGAGAGAGAGAGATGAAGATGGAGACTATACACGAGCCAAAGGAGGATACACACCCTTCCTTGTCGCATTCCTCCACTCACAGTCCAATGAGCCATAAAGCTCACTCTCCCGTGCCCACCAAAAAGAAACATTGATTTCTATCATATGAAAAATATTTCCACTTGTAACATTATACAACCCAAACTGCCCCATCCATTTTTTTTCTCTCTCTCTCTCCACCATTTATTTTTCTACCAAAAACAGAGAGAGGCTTGACTTATGACAAATATTGGAATCACATTTAAAATTATAGTCCCTGTCTCTTCCCCCCATTTAATTTCATCATGAACAACAACAAACAAGGGGAGTTGTGCACACAACATGGCATTCTACACATTGCAAAATACTCTTCCACTACAAATACAGCCCAAATCATTTGAAAAAGAGAGACACAGGAATTATCTCTTGATAATTCCTCTTTGGAGGATGTGTCTCCTCTTGTTTTTATAGGGAAGGGAGGATAACAGGTAAAAGAATATCTGTAGCATCTTTACAGCCCTTTTCTTCCCATGTTCACCCTTTAAAACTTTTTCCCCTTGTTATTGGCTTGTTGTGGTGGTATAAAAAGACAAGTTTTTTTCCAGAGACAGAGTGCACACGCCAAATAAATGTTTTTATAAAAGATACGGGAGGACTAAGTAGACATGTAATCCATGACTATTTACCCAATTGTTAATACTAGTAGGTAAAAATTAACAACTCTTCCCCAACAAAAAAAAAGGTACCAGTTTTAAGGGACCATTATTTTCCACTACCCTTTTTTCCTATTCCTCTTCAGAAATTAATAGAGTCATGTGGACAACTTGGAATGTCTTCCCTTTGGAGACAAATTTTTATGGACTTCTTTGTTTTTTTTTTTTTAAAAAAAAACAACTTTTAATAGTTGAAATAATTGTATTAAATCTATGTTAGATTTACATTAGATACACCAAAACAATTTATTTTATTGTCCATTCCCTCCTGACTATTTACCTCTTCAAATTACACAAGAGTAAAATTTTAACTATTTTAGGATGACAATAAAACCAATAAATTAACATTTAAAAAAAATCAACTAAAAAACATGTTAAAATACTTTAAAAAAGAGAAAAAAAGAATGTCTTTACTTTAACGAATGAATATTGGCAGACAGGAGAGAGTTGAAATGATTTGTTGGAAAGAGAATTGAAATTGATAAGAAATGGTTGCAAAAAAACAGTCGGAAGAGAAGTCAGAGAAAATGCCGAAGATAAAAAGGAACAAGATGAGAGGGGGGGAGGAGGATTGATCACTTGGTTTTTCCAAAGAGAGAGAGAGAGCGATGAAGAAAAAGTGTTGGGGGGAAGTGGAATTTAAAAGTGGAGATTGTTAGAAATCTATTAATACATACATGTCGACATCAAATAGTTATTCAGAAGATTCAGAACATCTGGATGGATAGAGAGAATAGGAAGAAGAAGAGGAATCGAAAAATAGAGCTACGAGGGATAATAATTGTAGAGTGCCGACACCAGAACTAGAAGAAGTTGACTGTGTCGGAAAAAGTTCTCTCTCACTTAATTGGCATACCAAGCCTCCTTCTTCATAGCCCTCTTCCTCAGATCATCTTCTGACTCCATCTCTCTCTTACATATGTGTCAATCGACTGTAAATTTTGGCGACTGTCTCCAGTAATTTGTTCCACACACACCAATCCCTCCAAACACCAAAAATAAAATACCCACCACCAATCACTGTATCTATCCGGCACAAGTTTCTAGTCAAGACTCTCTTGGAACGGAACCAGCTCATCAAATACCTTCCCTATCCCTTCCTTGTACATACACAACACTCCACTAAACTGTTATTAACAAGTCAAAACTTTTATAATCTTGACAATGTCTACACACATGATCCCTTTTCCATCCACCAAAAATCCAAAGGAGAGGAGGAGAAAAAAAGGCCCTATAAATACACGACACAAAGAATATTCCTAAGGATAATCTTGTAGTGAAGATGTTGTGGTGACAAGCGATCTGAAATCAAGACAAACTGAAACAACAATCATTGGGTGAGTGGATGAAACAATTCTTCCCTTTCTTCTCAAACACTCTTCCCTCATTCCACTGGCACACATGTGAAATGTGAAACATGTGATTGTACAGGAGTCGTGCAATTTATTGGATCTATGAATGGAAATCTATATTTATTCCATCATAAACTTCATCTCATTCTAAATCTTTACACATCTTCACCCAATTTAAATTACACCAAATCTCATACAACTCACTCAGCTCTCCCTACATACCAAATACTCTCATTTCATATTTATAAAAAAAAAAAACCACATTACACTCATCCAAATACTAACTTTTTTTCCCTCTCTCTCTCTCTCTCTCTTCAGATAGAACAGATGTAGTTTTGTCAAGTTACATGAGAAAATAAATTGTTAATTCCCATACTCTTTTTCTATCTACATAACAGAGAGAGAGAGAGAGAGACAAAGAAGAAATGTGACTAGTGATTTTCAAGAGAGAGAAAGAGGGGGGGGGGTGGATATTGTCAAGGATGAAATTTTGTAGATGCAGAGCTAATTACCTCAAGTCATTCATTAGTGGCCTCTCTCTCTGTGAGGAAGGGAAAGGGGGGAATTGAAGGAAAAGGTTGGATAAGGGAGATAAAAGTGACGGTGTAATGTTGTATCTGTAGTAAAGAAAGGGTGAATAAGAGTAGAGCTCTTGATTTTTTTCATGTGTATTCATTCTACACGGTCTTTACTACCAATAATCTATTGACAGGCGAATCAGTCGGAGTTTGAAAGGGTTCTTGTTGTTCCACAGAGAGAGAGAGAGAGGGCCTTTTGGAATGGATGTACTTCACACTTGGCCTGGAAAATCACATTAGCTTCCTCTCTCCCCATGATCATCACAAGAGTCTCCCAAAAAATTCCTATCAATATCTCTCTTTCTATTTTGTCTGCCTTGTCTTGCTACTTACAAGTTGGTTTAGAGGGGAGAGATGCTTTGTATAAAATTTTATTATGTGTATTGTAATGTCTCTCTAATGTCTATGAGTTTGGGGCAGTCAAAAAAAAACTTTTATTTTTTCTCATCAGTAAAAAAAAATCCTGCCAGTGCTAGTGCCAGTGCCAGTGTTGCACTTAAATTTTGTCTCTCTCTCTCTATAGGAATATAATGCATGCTTGTGGCTCTCTGTTGCTTTTTTTCAAGTTGTGAGGGAGATTAAAGGGTTCAAGATTATAAATACATTGGTTGGAAAAAAAAGAATTGGGGAGAAGTTTTATATCTCTTGATGTATTTCCGTTTGGCATTAGACTAGCAGTCATAAATTTTCAAGGCCGACTGATTTTCTCCAGTCTCTCTGGAAATCCATTCTCCCATCCTCATAGAGCACAGACACGGAGAGAGCCAAACAAGAAAGAGGGTCATGATTCTCCAAACGCAATAATTGAAGGGTTCCTCATATTCACAGGGAGAGAGCTCTTTACATTCAAACTCTTTTTCAGCTGATCCCCTTCCATCACATCAACGCCGATAAATACAGATATTGACGACTCCCCAATAGCCATGGATTTTTTGTACAAATTATATACTCTCTCTCTCTTATATTCTAACACTTGAAAATTCTCTCCAATGGCATATATCATCAATTTTCTCTACTCTTCATCTAATCTCAACCATTATCCAGTCACACACCGCTATCCTCAATCCTCAGAGACAATCCTTGAATCTCTCTCTCTCTCATTTATAAATAAATAATTTCAATACTTTTGATAATGTTCTCCATCATGTCATGTGTGTGTCTTTTTTTGTTGAGGACTCGAATACAAATATTTCTCTAACGATTTAGAAAAAAACCCATGAAACTTTTAGAGAAAAAGTAAGGAACATGAAGCAAGTCTGTGGATCATCATGGATATATTTTGTATTGTATCATCATTCATCAAACCAACGGAAAAGTTTTTTTTTCACATGAAAATCATTTTTCCCGACATTTCTCAACACAAATAAACATCATCAAAGTTGAAAAAAAAAGTTTCTTATTTTTTTCCCTATTCTACCCATCATCCTTCCTTCCTTGAGAGATATCCATTGGAAAAAAATGAAGGGGAGAATAAAACAAGTATAGACTTTGGGAAAACATTAATGTATTTTTGATGAGCTTATGAGGTATAAAGAAAATGAGGATCAGCTCTTCTTCTTCTTGTTCAAACGTCGGTCACGGACAAAGAAACACATATACAAATTCATCTTACAACTTTATATAACTTTGATTATCTCTACCCTCTCTCTTCCTACTTCGTTGGTCATGTGATGGTCATAATGTATTTACAACACCAGAACAAAAAATGGAGCCTCTCTCTCTCTCTTACAGCCTTCATTTTGGTTTCGGAGGAGATAATATAGATTATAAAAACTCACGTAAGTTAATGCCTAATGCCAACATTACATGTGGGCACATGTTTAAAAACTTTGTCTGTCTCAAAACTTTACAAAACTCTTTTGCTCCTTGTTTTCCATCATCATCATCTTACAACTTGAGCATGAATTCCCCCGTCTATTTTTTTTTCTTCTCAAGACGAAGAAGAAAAAAAACTGCCTCCCCTTCAGAATGTATCGAGTATTTGGTTACAAGTGTATCAGAGAGAGTGGAATGAGGTGACAAGTTCAAGTGGAAGAGAGAGAGACCAAGACAATTTGAACTAATCAGGATGGATCGACAATGTACGAGAGCTGATATATTTATAGGAATTGGAATAGAAGCAACCCTTGAGAGACCTCCACAGTGATATGTGATCATCCTCCCTGATAGCCAAATCGCATCTCATGACTCGCTTCAAATATTATCCCACATGCATACACTCATACGTGTATGAAGAGAGACACTGGGAGGGAAAATTTTTACGTTGTCCGTCCTGTCACTGAAATGACAATAATTTTCTTGACTTGTAAAAACTCCAACTAATAATAGTCAAACATTCTTCACCATATCCCCCAAACTTTTTTTTTTGGCTATATCTATAACAAATAAAGTAATGATATAGTGGGAAAGGGGGAAAAGTATTTCAAGTTGAGAAAAAATCACGGTAACTATGATCATGTTATTATTAGGATAGTAAACCCAATTAGACTTTTGAGCAAACACTTTCACTTGAGTAGAATCCCAAGAGTCTGTAGAGAGAGAGATGAAAAAAGTGTAGAGATTTTATATAGACGTTAGCATGGAGCATCACTAATTTTTTTCTCCGTTTCCCTCCTGTAATTCTCGCTAATTTCACTTCAAGTTGAAAAAAAAAACTTTTCTCTGTCTCTCCATCATCCTCATCATCGCTCAAAGAGTGTGTCCCTGTCGATGCGATAATTAAAGTTAATGAATATGCTTTGATGATGCTTTGCACAGCATTGCCTTCATCAAATGTCTCATTCACCCAAGAGAGACACAGAGAAATTTATGCCGTATTTCGTCCACCCATAAAAAAACTTGGAGCCCCGTCTCTCTCTCTCTCTCTTTCTCGTTCGATTTACAATCTTGCAGAGTTTTCAGCATGGTCATATATTTTTGGGGATGATAACCATGTGGGTACATATTTGTGCAACCGCATGTTTCCACTCGGAGCCAAGATCTCAGAGAGACAGAGAGAAAAAGGAGACAACAAAAAAAAATGTTTTTTATCATTTTCAATGTTTTCCGGGCTCAAGGAGCTTTCAATTTACACCTGTGCCTCCACTACAAAATATATTCCCCTTGATGACTGCCGACAGTTGAGGGTGAGCTCATCTCTCTCCCATTTTCATTGTCTAATCTTTTATGACTTTTGTACATTGTAACACTTTAGATTTTTTTTTGTAGGGAATTGTGAATTGATTTGTGGTAGTGAATTATTATTATAGAAAAAACGGAGGAAAAATTGGAGACTGACCTTTTTTGGGGATGAGTGACTTGAGAAGAAGGACAGAAGCTTCATCAGCTGACCAAGCATGCATTTTACGATAAGAGTCCCGTCCCTTCTCGGTGAGTTTATCCCATGGTTTAGGTTTAGAGAGGAGTTCACTGACAGTCCCTTGGGAGAGACCCAAGACATACTTGGCAAAGAGTCGTTGACCAATATTATGAATGGAGAGGAGTTCCCGTACTCTTCGAGCAATTTGTAAAGTGTCCAAACATTGTGAACCAAATTTGTCCATATTGTACCGAAGCATTTCCTGTAGTCGACCCTCCATTGGGTCACTCTTGGGTATGAGCGAGTCTTCAAAGCGGAAGGGAAGTCTTTCATTGGGACCTGGAGTATTCCCATTCATGAGACCAGACGAGTCCATATTGATAGACGAGTCATTCATACTGGACTCATTGGGGGAGGATTGTTGTTGTGGGGGTGGGGACGATGAGTCTGCATTCCCCATGTGATGATGTCCTCCAAGATTTGAATTATGCAAATGGAGTGGCGGTGAAGAGGACAAAAGTGACCGTTCTAATGATCTCCTCCATGTTGCCACTATCTCCTCCCCCAACAATGACCCAAATGCTTCCACCGGCAATCCTGCTGCTGGCCCCAGTAAAAACCGATGATTTAGTGCGTTCATTGGTGAACCTTCATTAAATTCAACACAAACAATTTATTTTAATTAAATTATCTTACTCCAAATCTCCCATCCCAAATGTCAATAAACCTCAACACATAAACTATTGACACTTTCACTCTAGAATAAAAAAAACACTCACTCTAAATTTATTTTAAACTGTTACAGTAGTTTAAATTAATTTCTATTATCATTCCAACTATTTTTTCTAACAAGTTGTTCAACTCTCAACATGCTCTGACTTGAGATGCAGAAAATGAATTGAATTAATTTTTTTTTATTTGACAAAAAAATGACAAATCTTAATTCACTTTATTAGATTAAATGACTCGAGTCATGTGTTTTATCGTGTGTACTGATACAGCCGGCCTCAAGTCAAGAGTCAAGGTCTTGACCCCAAATTAATCAACTCGTTAAATGTACTCAATAATTCACAAGCCTTCTTTTCTATCCATATAAAAAGCTTGCTCCATTTTTTCTCATTTCGTAAGCAAAAAAAATTATATTTTTCCTTTATCATGATGACAGAGTCATTCTATTGACTTATGTCCATTTTGCAACAATTTCATCTCTCTTTCTGAGAAAATTGAGAAACTAATTCAAAAATTGATTTGTGTATTAAAAAAAATAAAGTTAAAAGATAAAAAGAAAAACTTACTTGGTCGTTTGTCTTTATCTTTGGCATCGACTCCATTGACAGAAGTAAGATCATTATTATTGGTATTGCTAAGAGGAGTGGAAGAGCCTTTAAAAGCAGACAATTCTCTCTTCATCTCTTCATAATCTCTTTGAGTGTCTAGTCGTGATTCTAATCTCGAAATGACCTCTTGTTTTTGTTCTAATTGCTCTTCCAGGAGCCGAATTTGGGTCGCACTACTCTCCCGTATTTGATTGAGTGACGCCTGTAGTCTTTGAACATCCTCCACTAAATTGGAAATCTGTTCAAAAAAATTAATTAAATTAATATTCAACAAATCAATTTAATTTATTCAATATCACACAACAACAACAACCATCATTATCAAGGTACTTGTAACACATTAAGCGAGAGAGAGAGAGAAAAATTATTTGGATTTTGAAATAACATAAATTACATGACTACACAAAGGGGGATGATTAATTAAGTATTCATGAAAGAGTTTCAAAGAGAGAGAGAGAGAGTCTATAGAAAATGTCGTTTAAAGTCTAAAATATTAAATGATTTAGTAGACACAATCAACTATCTGTACAAGAGAGAAAAAAATGAATTACATAAGAATGAGAGATAGATACATGATAAATTCCCATGATTCTTTTGAGAAAAATAAACTCATAACAATAAAAGGGAGAAGCTCATTTTTTTTGTCTTGTACAAAAACAAGTAAAAATTGGATTTCAGTTCGAGGACATGTTCAACAAATGAAAGAGAAAAAAAATAATTCTCAATACTTATCGTTTGTAAAAAAAGTATCATTACAAAAAAGCCAAAAGGGAATAACAAAAAGACAAGAAAAATTTTCCTTGAAAGTTATTGGTTAAAAGTAAATGAACAAGAAAGATTAGTTTGGTAATATTATTTTTGGGGGTTGATATCTGTAGAAAGAAGCAAGATAGTAATTTAAGGGATGAAAGAGGAGAGACTTGAAGAGAAAAAAAAATAGAAAAAATAAATTTAAAATCATCATTCCCATCAGAAGAAGAATCTCTTATAGGAAAAAAAGAAGTGTCAAACCCCTTCTTGTTTTTTGGGATGAGGATGAGGATAGAAAAGTGATAGAAAAGTGTATAATGGGTACTAGTTGTTTGGTAGACTCTCGGGGAGAGAGTAGTCGTAGAGTTGGATGGAAGAGGAAGGGAAGAGGCGGACAACAGTTGTTGCATATGAAATGGCCAATTATGACCACAGGGGAGCACTGTAAACCCCCTCACTTATTTTTCCATGAGGTCACCACACAGGTCACATTGAACCACAATCTATCCACACTTTTTCCACTACGGTCCAATTTATGCAATTCTTTTTCCATAGAAATAACTTGTAACTAACAAAACTTGCCTTCTGCCTCCACACACACACATTAGAAAACTATATATCCTCCATTGTTGTCATATAACAACATCCTCATATACCAAGGAGTATTCTTTCCTTGTACACAAAAAAAAATATGTTTTTTGGAACGATCCAATCCCCAGCATGAAATTATTAACTCTTTTCTATCCGTCTCTCTCTCTCCGATAAATTTTCTCATGATATTAAATCAAAGTCGACTCGCCATAAGTCATAACTCAAGTCAATTCAACATTCATGAAAGACAGAGAGAGACTCTCTCTTTGTACTCATCCCCATTCCTCCACTCTCCTACAACCCCCTCTCTCTCTCTCTTTATAAGTACAAAAACTACCTTACATTATCCACAGAGAATTATTTTATACACAAAATTCAATATCCATTCTTAATGCCCACCATTAAAATCACTCTATCACTTGCACTAGATTCTCTGTCATACATAATCTGAATAACATTTTATGTAGGTACCCTTTTTCAAAAAAAAATTTATTGAACAATTGCTTTACCTCCTGTAGTACTCACTACACATGAAATATAATTGTGAAATATATTATGTAAATTATATGTGTATATATATACGTACAGGTAAGCTAATTAAAATATTGGGATTGTTATATAAAATATTGGACAAAATAAAAATTGATGGGGATAAGGTTTACAAAAGAGGTTGAATATCAACTCTCCATTATGATTCAATTTTTCTCTTAATTACCCCACCAGAACGGACAATGCACTACCTCAAAAAATATTTATCTTTAACAGCTAACGCTACTACAATACATATGTACATTAGTATAATGTACAACATGAAAAATAAATAGGAAATCAACAATTTAGTAAAGCGTTCATAATGGAAAAAATATTATTTCCCATCTATTACTCCCTCACTCTGTTTCGTCTGATGACTAATCTTAATTTTTTTTATACAGTTTAAGTATATTAAACTGATATTATGACTGTGCATGTGCTGCTCACACACTCCATTTTTGATAATAAATATTACAATAGATAATCATCTTTTTTTTTACAAAAATATTATTTCCTCACTTAAAACATTTTATTTTATTATGTACACTCTGAAAGAATTGAAGTCTTTTTTATGTTTATATAGCAAAAATTAAATGAGACGGAGTACATAATATTTTTTATCAAAGGACTGAATGGAGATTATTAATCGAATGGTATTTAAATGAAAGAGAGAGAAAGAGAAAAAATAATTTAGATAGTAAAGAAAGGTACAGAGATTTTTTGAAAAATTCAATAAAAATAGCAGAAGGGAGATGTTGAGAAAAGATAATAATAAATAAATAATTATCTTGCCTCTTTATCTTTGGCAGCAATTTCAAAATCTTGATTTTTGTGTTGTTGCGAGGTGGAGATGACTGGGTCCTCTCGGTCTGGTGGCGGAGGGGCCATTGCTACACATTTAAAAAAAAATTTACATTTAATTTACTATGCAAATCGAGCTCATTAACTAAAATTTTCAAAGATTGTGCTTTACTGTGTACAGTAACATAGATCATGTTAGAATATTTTTATATTAATTAAATTTTAAATACCTGCTCCTGAGGAGCCACCGCCACCGTGGTTTGCCAACTGCTCCTTCAATGATGTCACCTCCTTCTCAGCCAGTGTTGCTCTCTGTCAAATAAATTATAATTTTTTTTTATTAATTACTATTAAAGACTTGTATTATTATCAATAATTAAATTCTCAATTGAATTGTAAATATTTTCACAAATAAAGCATTCTTATTTATATATTTAACATGAAATTAAACTACAAACTACAATTAAAAATGTCAAAAAAGAGTAACATGTGCAAGTCATTTTATTACATAATAAAAAAAGAGGAAAGCAGATGCAAAAGAGAGTCATTTTAAAGTCAAAAACAACTTAAAAAATAAAGTAGCCACTACACAAAATAATTTCCATTTAAAGCTACCTAATACAAACAATAAGCCAATCGTTGAGTCTTATTGCCAAAAAAAAACCTTTTTTTTTTGCAAAAGTTGTTGATGTTGTCTCTGTGTAGGATCACTCGTAAACTTTTACATTAAGGACTAATTCCAGTCTACTTAATAAAACGATCAATGCCAGTGAATCGTTTTTGGTAGTTGGTAGTAAATCAACATTAAATTCAACTATTTTTTTCTAACTGTGTTTGGTTCTGCCATGTGTCTAATATATACGTATGAAATACATAGTTTTTTGCGGATGTGAGTCTTGTCATGATTACATGTAATATGCATGAAAACCCTTTGGCGCAATGTGTGTACATTGTACATACACTGTACCGTTTAGAGATTCTCATTTTTTTTGTGTATTTTCAACTTATTTTGTGACGTCAGAGAATAAATGAAGGATCAAGTCAAAAAAGTGACTCACTTCTGGCACATTGAAAGCGTAGTAAAAAAAGAGAGAGAAAAAAATTATTCATCGTACACATGAAAGCATTAAACTACAACTACTACTAGTTTTCCAACATGGAGAGAGAGACTCAAGTCAAAGTTTAATGGTTTATGATAGCCCACTATATCCCAATCCATTCAAAATTATTATTTTTATTTTTTATGTCACTCTCCAAAGGAGACTCCAACTTCCATTTGGAGGAGAGGAGGAGGGAGAGAGGTTTCTGGAGATAAGATTCATATAAATTGTAATAAATTTACATAATTAAAAACAATAAATATTAAACTTTTTTTCTTTCTCTCTCTCTCTCTCTCTACTGATCCCTATCAAAAGGGAAATACCCATAATGTTATTTTCTCTCCCTCTGTCTCACTTCCGTTGGTTGATTGACTTTATTCCAATAAATTCTTGGGGAGGGATTTTTTCTCTCCCTTGCCCTGGTAAACTGGCAAGTTGTAATCATAAAGTGATGTTGTAATTGTCAGGTACGAGAGTATGGAAACTGACAAGTCTCCCCAGAAAGAGGGGGGAAGAGTAAAATGTTTGGGTTAAAATGGTCAAAGGTGGTGATAGAAATTCAAAGTCAAAGTCTAGTCATGAAAATAAAGAGAGAGAGAGAGGATCAGTAGATTCTGGGGAATTTAATTTCTCCTCAACCAAGCCCAAATTAGGAGACATAACCCCAAAAAAGAATTGGAAGGGAACATAAATAGAAGAAGGGAAAAAGTCAAAGTGAAATGGAGAGTCTCTGAAAATAAATTTTGTCGGCACAAATAATGTTTTTAAAAAAACCCCCGTGTGTCTGTCTTATAAAGTCTGTAGTTTTTTTTCTACAGAGAAATAAAGAGAGACAGTTATTTGGATGCATGCATCAAAGGTTCACAGGTAGACGTCAAAAGAGAGGAAGGAGTTGAAGTTGAAGAGTTGCGGTTGAGCCCCATAGAACATTCTACAAGAGAGAGAGAGAGAGAGAGACTAACCCCGAGACTTTTTACGACTCAATAAAAATTTATGACTTTCCGATATGCGGTGATTAGTGTGGGAGAAATGAAGGTGTGAGGATTATAGAGGGTGGAAAAAAAGAGGCTTAAGGCCACGCACACACACACACACACAACAAGGATTCTCTATTGTTGCCGCAATTCAGAGTATAACACAGAGGGGCAAATCCACAGTCCCCTTTTTTTAATATGAGAAAATTCCAGACTCACATAAAAAGAAGGACGATTCAATTGAGTATATTATACGTTTAATATAAAATCTCTGGGTTTTCTTGGCTCCGGGGTAATAAATAGATTATTTATTGAGGGGTACCATCAAACATTTCCGATTGCGTCAAAAAAGAAAAACCACTTTTGCATTTGACTCTAGTAGGAAAAGATCAAGCAGAAAAAAAAGAATGGGTTCAAGTTTTGAAAAGATGAAGGGAAAAATAAAAAGTATCTGCAAAGGGAGGGTGCGAGAACGACATTTTGTACATCCATCAATAAATAAAATGTACAATCAGAGAGAGAAATTACATGAGAGAATTACTCAATCACCAACCAGTCAATTCTCTATTCAACTCAAGTCAAATGAGCCCAGTGATGGCTTGTACATGTATTTTTTTTCTTTACATATATTATCCACGTTGGATGCACACAAAAAATATTCTTTTGAAGAGACTCATCGTCACTCACACCACAACTTTGTTGTCTGTACAAACTGACCATTTAAACCAAGTTAGAGGAGACGATTGCCATATCATCATGATCATCATTGATGAGCCAGATGATCTTTTAGTTGGTTGTAAACTTATTCCTATTATCTTGGAGCCTTCCATCAATTACTCTCTCTCTCTCTCTCTCTCTCTCTCTATTACTCAATAGATTGAAGCTTTATATCTGTACATAATAATATTATGATGACTGTCCTCAATTTCAGATCCACTTGAGCTTCTTCTTTTTCTTCCTCATCCCCCCCCCCCTTTCAAAAAATATACAGCTCCTGCTCCTCTATTAATTCCACTCCATCATATCTCTCTCTCTCCACTATCCTTTTATTAAGTGTCCATTATTATTAATTTTAAAAGGATTTTATCATCTCTCTCTCTCTATCTCTCTCTCTCTCTCTCTAGAAAAGAGATTTGTCACCAAAGACAAAAAGGAAAATTAAAAAAGTCACTAGATTCTCATTTTATTTAACTGAGTCACTCTGTACAGATCACTTTTTTAAAATTTAATTTAAAGTTAAAAATACTAGTCTTTTAATAAATAAATAAATAGAAAATGTATTGTAAAAGTATTGGCCACACGTAAAATGTACCAAAAAGTAACTAAAAAAGAGTGGAGAGATGAGAGACGTGATTGCTTATGGATTTGGAAGAAAAAGAGAAAAAGAAGAGAGAAGGAGTACTGACTCATAGGAATGGACAGATATGGACAAAAGTTGTTGCTTGCAACAACTTTTGGCTGTCAATAAAAGTTGAGGTGGGTTTGGGAGGGCAGAGAATGGAGAGTTGATAGTGATTACCCCGAAGAGAGAGAGAGAGAGAGAGAGAGAGAGAGAGGGGAAAAAAGTTACAAGGTAGGCATCAATATCCATGAGAGAGAGAGAGATTGAGAAAAAGTGTGTAAAAAAGCAAAAGCGGTCCATGGCATGACAGACAGAGTCAACGGAATACTGAGTGACTGTTCTTGTGATGTAGCATCCCATGAAACATGTTCCCCTCCCCCTCTCTTGACATTACACACACACCTAACTCGTTTTATTCATTTGACAAGGGCCAGCATAAAGGATAGATTACCCTGTATCATCAACGAACATGTGAACCTCTCCTCTCTGCTGTATCATCAATTGATAGGGAACAAGCAAGCAATATATAGCAGGGAGGCAGACACCCACCAAAATACCAATCACATAGACAAGTCTTATATTACAGACCCACAAACAACTCTTCCCTCCCCCCCTCTCTCAAACAAACACACGCTCCCCTCTTAATCTCACTACATACATTCCATCCTGATTACAGGACGTACTTTATGCATAATGTCCTCAACGCATCAAGATTTTTAACTTTGGAGTGTGCCATAAAAACAAAGTGAAGAAGAAATATCGAGAGTTTACATATCCCAGCAGAGAGAGAGAGAGACAAGAGTTTGATCAAACTAAATTCTTTTTTATGCAATTGTCCACTCTACGAGATGAAATCAATGGGATTAATTGTTGACCACCACATAGACCCTCTCTCTGAGATATGTGACTCGTGTATATTATGTTGTACATATTTATCTTACATGATACTCTCCCCCTCCCTCCCCTCCCCTCACATTAATTCCTAACAACTCTGTCATCGTCAGAAAAGAATACTCGAATGATCCATCCCATATTATCCATCTTATTTTATTACTCTCTTCATTTTGTTCAATATATTAACGTACATACAAATGCCTTGAATACTTTTTTCAATCTTTATACAGATTGTGTACTTACACTGAAATATTTTGACTTTTGGAGAATGAGAAAAAAAGAAGAGTTTTTTGGCTCATTGAGAGAGAGAGAGAGAGAGAGAGGATGGGACAAATAAAATATGTATAGCATATGGATGTGGTGAAGATTACCAAATTGAAATTGATGAAAAGATTACGATTACATTTACATGGCTGAGAGAGGTTAAGAGAGGAGTGAGAAGACTATGAGGAATTGAGAAAGATGAAAGGAGAGAGAGAGAGAGAGTACACAAATGTTTAGAACTAACACCACCCACCAAGTAGGACCCCTACGGACCCAAGTAGGACCGATCAAGGAGGAGTTGAATGATTGACATTTTGACAACACTTTTGGGTGCCTCACCATCACCATCACCCATTACCCCCTCTCCCTCCAACTTTACCATAATATTTTTTTTTGGTTGGAAAACATTTTATATTGTATATTAAATTACTAAAATCCTTATTATCAGGTTAAATGGAGAAGACCAAGGAGGAGAAAACTTATTTGGAGATATTTTTTTCCAATCTATCCATCCATGTGCTCCTCTACAAAAACCTTCATTCCGATTCCCAATTCTGGAATATATTTTTTTTCATCCGCCTCAGACCTCAAACCTCAACTCTGAGCTCTCTTTTGTTTTTTTTTTAAATAAAAAAAAACGTTTCAACCGAGGAATTCAACTTTTTTTTAACATGTCTACATCTTTTCATTATCCCTGTTACAAAAATCAGATAGAAAATAAATACACACATAAGAGTATGAGATGTGATGGAAGAACATGTTGAAAAAGTTAATATTTTAGCTGGCTATAAAATACACGGCGTCATTTTAGAAGGGTAAAAAGTAATATTTATTTAATTATTATTGTTCTTGGCATCAGATCAGCCGTCAACAAAACAGTTACTACGATGCTCATAGTGACAATCCTGTGAAATTTGTACACTGTACAAAATGTACATTTAAATGATTTATTTTCTGTTTGTACAAATAAAAGGAAATAATATTTCAAACTAAAATTGAGAGAGAGAGGAGCAATTGAAAAATCAATGTTCCCCCAAAATTTCTTGGCGTAGACATACTGACACAGATTTCATGTGTACACACTTGTCCTCCTTGACTGTTTTCTATCGTACAAGTATACCAAGGGGGAGTTTTTAGTATGTATCTCCAAATTACCTCGTGGTGTACGGATATCATCCGCAACGGATTTTTTTGGGGGAAAAACCAGGCAAAAGACGGGGAAAGGGAGAGAGAGAAGGTTCAAGTCTGGCAGGAGAAGAATAGAAAAAAAACAGTATGTACATTCCATTAAGACACTCCCCCCTTCTAAACTGCTACAAATACTACAGGAACATAAGGAAGAGAGAGAGAGAGAAACATTTTGAAACCGCAACAAGGTACGAAAAACAGAGAGAGAGAGAGAGTAGTCAAGAAAGACGAAGAAGCTTTAGTGTCACAATACCCAAAGATACACAGATGGTGCGTCTTCTCATCTTCTCCTCATCCGAATTCGGATGAGAAAACTGAGAGAGAAAGAGAGACGAGTTTCTCCCTTTTAGCTCAACTTCTCAAGAGTTTGAATAGAAGTATCTGTAGTGTAAATCTGTGTATGAAATTTTGGATAGAGAGAGAGAGGAAGAAGGGGAGGAAGAGGAGGAGGGGAGTTTTAATCTCACAGCTAAGACACTCTACAGACTCTTGATACACACACAAGTTGTAATAGACTCGCACAGTGGAATCATTCGGAAGAACGACTTTGATCTTCATTGTCTTTGTTTTGTTGACGAACACTCTAGTGGCAGAGGACAAGGAGAGAGAGAGAGAGAGAATAGAGTCCAAGACAATGAATATCATGGCCCTCTTTTTCACATGCTCTCTCTCTCTCATAAAAGCGACAACCTCCCTCACCTTTTCATTTCATTCTCCATCTTCCCTTGTAAACTTTATAGTGCTCAATTTCAATTGTAAGAAAAGGGGGAGAGAAAAAGATGATAAACTTAAAAAAACGTTAAAATGTTTCTACAAACTCCTAAGGAATGGCACACACACAACAACAACATCAAAAAAGCACACTGAGAATTTATGGAATGGGTGGCGGACTCAACGTGGTAATTACCCCTCTCTCTCAATATATAAGAGAGTCTATACTTGATATAATACACACACACAAATTTTTTTTTCAGAGCGGAAATGCCACCGGACAAGCTTATCAAGTGGATCGATTTTTTTCCCAAATAATGAGCACGTTCAAGTAATCCTAACCAATGCACGCAATGTTAACTTGTATTCAACTGACTGATTGAATCTGATCGTCATAGTCCTAGACTTGGCTTATGGTGTGTACATGTATATTTTATATATTTCCCTTAATTGTAAAAAGAGTTTTTACCTGTACCTCTTTATATTACTAAAGATAAATCATAGAATATTAAGCATAAAAGCGGATTAATAAATACAAAAAGTATTTTACAGGTACATGTCTCTCTCTCTGTGTACTCTCTATAGTACAAAATACAAATGTATCATATAATGTACACAAGTACATGAAATAAAAAAGCATTTCCGACTTTGAGGAGGATATATAATTATACAATAATATTTATTATGTATGTAAATTAAAATCTAAACTGACAACAAACAAACACATTCATTCCTCTTTCAATTTAAAAACTATTCTCTCTCCAAAAACATTTATACATAAAAATGTATAAAAACTTTTGACTTGTTTTTACTACTGTGAAAATTCTCTCTTGTATTTTATCCAGTCTGAAACTTGTTTCCCCCCTCCCCTCTCTCTGTCTCTCTCAATTGATTCCAACAATGAAGGGAAAAAATACATTTGAGATTGATATATAGAATGGATTATTTTATTTTAAATTATTTTAAAAATTTATAAACCCAAAACAACATCCCCCATTATTTTTATAGGGAGACGTACGAGTACACGACTTAAAACATGAAATGTGAGGGAAAATAATGAGAATTAAATGATGAGAACTATTTTTTTGTAATGAAAAAAAAACATTTTTTAAAAACAAAAATGGAGAGTCATCAATGAAATAAATCAAGATTGTCTTCTCTCTTTTCAAAAGTTTGTGAGAATTAAATATTATTTATGAGGAAAATAATATTATTGCATGATAAATATTAATTATTCAATTAAAAAAATGTAATCATTAAATTATTTCCATCTAAAGCAACTAAAGAGACAGAGACAAGCAGAGAAAAAGCTTTGACGAATAAAAATAAACTTTAAATAGATAAAAAAATATATTTTAAATTAATTGTAGATAAAAATGTTTTTTTTTTGAAAAGGAGGAAAAGAAGAAGTAAAAATTTAATTGTGATGATTTTTTTTGTGTGTTTTTTTTTTACTTGTTGCCAGAATTGAGCAAGGAGGAATATTCGTTCTTTTTTGAGAATCCAATCGACAGGTGGTGCATTAGAATTAGACGGAGGCGGTGGTGAAATTGATGGAGATTCCATAGGCATCAAACAATAATCTACTCCCAACGTCCGATTCTTATGGCCGTACATAGCGAGACTGTCTTTTCTTTTAATTTTTCCAATTTTATTTTTATCTCTAACAAAACTAAAGGTTTTATTTATACACGTTAATCGTAATTCAAGTCTACACTTTTATTCTCATTTTTTCTTCATTAAAGTCAACCCCCACACTGTCCCTTGGTCTCATCATTTAATTTTTAATAATCTTTAAACGGGATATTTAGTCTATCTGAGCACATTTTAAATTGTCTTCAAATTCAAAAATCTTCAAAAAAAACACTTCAAGTCTATTTAATTTTCTTTTGCATTGCAAAAAAAAACAAAACTATTTATCTTTTTTTCAACTTTTTTTCTGTCTTGTGACCCTGGATTCCAATCCTGAAAGGAGGAGAATAAGAGAATCAATCACAATTTTATTTTAATTTTTTTTTTCAAAAAAAAGAACAAGAGAGGAAAAATAATAAAACAAAAAAAGATAATATTTTTATTTTTTTGACTTGAATTTCTCCCTGTTATTCATTGACGAATTATTCTTTTTTAAAAAAATAAAAATAAAATGTTTTCTTGTCTATCATCACATTTATTTTTATGAGACTAGAAGAAGAAAAAAAAATTGAGTTGGTTAACATAGATGAGGAGGTAATTTTGTATTTTCTTTGTATAATAAATTTCATTCTATTCAACTTAATTTATTTCCTTAGCCATATTATTCATTTAAATTATTCCTCTGGCCATTTCCCCCTCCCCCCTTTTTCTTCTCTTCGTCATATAGACAAGGTCATCACCATTATTATTAATAAAAATCTCGTCGTTTGAGAATGTGGTCGTTGTAAGATGTTTAGAGAGGATATATTTTTTTTAAAATAAATAAATATTCTTTTATATCATCTCTAACTTTTTTAAAGTGTTGTGTATTTATGTATTTTATATTTGTATTACAATACAAGAGTCATACTCCTAGGTCATTTTTTTCAACTTTAAATTATCTTGCTCATGTCCATGTATTTCACCCCAAAAAAAAGATCATTTCTATTTTTTTATTTACTTCAACTCCAAAATACCTATATTTTTTTAAACTGCGGTCACTTTGTCGCAGTGCTAAAATGTACCTCTTGTTAAATGTAAAATAAAATGAAGAATTTCTTTTTTTCCCCATTTAATCTTTAGTGATTAACAGCTCATATCGTAGGAGGAAAAATATGTGGAAATCAAATAAATACATTAAACAAAATATTTTTTTTTTGACTTTATTGTTACATGCACACAATGTAGTCTTGTATGTACATATGTAGTCAAAAATATTTTGATATGTAAAACCAAAAGGAATAAATTTGATTCCTTATTGGCGTGTCTTTTATGTTTGAAAAAAAACAAACCTAAAAGTTTTCCCCCCTTATAATATTTTATATTAAATATAGGCAGTGTATCGACATTATGAGAATTTAAGAAAAAAATCCATTCCCCCCCCCCTTTGACTTTAACTCTATATAAAGCATTTATATTTAATTCCCCCCTTGTCTTTTAACACTCTATAGTAAGGAGGGGGGGGGGGTGTAGTAATAAAAAGAGTGAAAATTTATCGAATTTGCTTAAATCCAAGACTCTGTTATACATACACAGAAGGTATTGTATGTACTCGTATGTACATAGAAGGGAGTGTAAACGCATGATTGTGAACAGGGACTAATTATTTCATTTGGTTAAAGTAAAAAAAAAGAGAAGGAGAAGGTTTTAAAAAGCATTGGGGGATATAGGCCTTTTATAGATGGAAATCAGGCGATTCAGGTATTTATCGCCCCACACACAATCTCTCCTTCTCCGTCTCCCTATTAACCATTTTTTTATTAGATTTGTGTTGTGACTCTTGGGGAGGGGATAAAAAGGTAACAGTTAAGTTAAGACTTAAAATATAAATACACTCAACCAAACCACCCACCCAAACCCTCATCAAGATAACAGAACAGAAAATTGAGAGAGAGAGAGAGTCTATAACGATATTGGCACATGAAATTTGGTCAATGCAGAGAATAAAAGCTAAACAATTTTTTAGACGGTGTGCTCTGAATATTAATTCATTTTGGACTTTTTCACTTGTACAAAAAAAAACTATAAGAGTAAAAATGAGGGAGTTTGCAACTAATCAATCAATAATAAAAAAATGAATACGTAAATGCCGACAAAAGGGGAGGGAAAAGAGAGGGGGGGGGGGGTATGAGTCAAAGGGCATGGACATGAGTTTTAATGGGTATCAAAAGATTTAAAAGATAGGGGACACAAGTGATATAATACATTGTAAAATATTAGATTCTCAAACTCATGCTAATATGATTACAGGTATATAAATATACACAGGTATGCATATCCCCCCATTTTTATACAAACATTTTTTTCTCTCTGTGTGTGTACCTTATAGGTGCACTATCACAAATACAACAAAATACAAAATGAAGGGGAAATGGCTCAGTGGTTAAGAGAAGTGGCTTAACCTTTTAGTGTAGAGTTAAAATATTGTAAATTTTTTTTCTCCTTAGTTTGAATATTGCATGAAAAGGAGTTTTCGAGATACGATTTTCCATGTCGTGCACCAGACACACTTTGCAAGTTTTTGGGTGAGAAGCCCAAATGAGGGGTAAAAAGCAAAAGAGAGAGAGAGAGTGAGAGTGATTGCCACTTGACTAAAGCTTGTCTCTATAGAAAATCCACCACAGTTCCAGTTTTCATTATAATTACTCCCTCCATGATCCAAACTCTCCTCAATGTGTCTCAACTCTCTCAACAGAAACAGAAGGGGAGAGAGAGAGACTTTGTAATAATTCTATGCAAGTCTTCTCTTCCTTGTTCCATTATTTATGCTGATTTAAATTTTATGCACATGGAATAGTCAAAAGGAAGAGAGAGAGGAGAGGGGGGGGGGGGAGTGAAAAGCAAATCTCTAATTCCAATTGATTACCAATGCTCAAAGAAATTATTATTTTCCCCCGTTCCTTGTGTTCCCTACAGGGATACAGAGGGATGGGCTTGGTGAGATATTGGTATAGGGTTCCCTTTGGTGGTGTGGTTGATAGTTAATAATATAGATTGTATTAATGAGTTTGTTGTACTTATATTTATATATAATATTATAACCCTCCTCCTCTTATACTTTCCCATCATTCCAACTTTAACTCCCTACACCTCCCGCCTCACTCTCATCTCTCCCGTCTGAGAATCACAGAGAGAGAAGATGGATATAAGCAAAGAGGGAGAAAGATATTAGATTTATAAATGGAGCCCCTCTCCCTTGTAAAATGAAAATCGGAGAGAGAGAGAGAGTAAAGTTTTCGGCGTGGAATGAATGAATGAATTAGTGGGTGAGTGAGTGAAATGGCCTAGGAAATGGACTCACATTAAAACGATAGCCCACGAGTTTTTGGAGCTAATATGAGGTATCAATAATATTTCTCTCCTTCAAACCCCCATCATCTTTCTATAGGTAAAACCCCATAGCCATAGACAGAGAGAGAGAGGTGGTAATTCTGATAGAGAAATGAGTTGATTTTGGTATACCAAAAAGTGTCCAAAATACCCAGCTCTCTTTCTCTTTTCTCTCTCCTGGCTCGGATTAAACAAGAGGAGGGTGAAAAGTGATGGGATGCTCCCCATGCCCATTATACATGACAGATAGAGCAAGAGTGTGATTGTGTTTGTTCTGTTTTTCTCTCTGTTCAGATTTAAAAGCGAAGGATGATGAGTATCTCCCAATTTTTTTATTTTTAACAAATGAATTAAATGACAAACTCGAGGGGTTGCCGAATTCTACGGGAAAAAATTCGTTTCTCATTTCTTTATCCCCTCCCCTTCCAATGCATTTCAAATTACTATTAAATTTTCTTGTCATTGTCTCTAACTTTTTTTAGGGGGTGTAGGGAGACTTTTTTTTGTTATTCTTTTGAGGAATTTGAGGTTTTTTTTCACAAGTACAGTTTAAATTAAATTATTTAATCCTGATTATTAATTTTTTAAAAACTATTTAGCTGTAGCAAAAACTTTTGTAGTTATTTACAAATTAATATTTGTTGACAATATTTACAACACAATTATTTGTCTTTTCCAATACTAATCCTAATTGTAAAGTCTATCATATGTAAATAATTTACAAAAAAAATTAATTTTTGAGTGCAGGCCCCATCACCAAATTCAATAATAAAATTAATTTCCCCGTGAATTAAAAAACTAGCAAATAAAATCAACTATTACGTGTTGGTTTTTTGTGTACTATAATAATAAATTGCAAAAAATTAAATAAAATTGAAATAATAAACCCCCCCAGAACAACCGCCAATAGAACGACAGGAAAAAGTTCAAGTTGGATAAAATTGTCAAAATATTTTTGATAAAAACTAATAAAAAAAATTTAAATAAAAATTAAACTGAGCTTTATATTTAATTTATATACCGGCAAATTCGGAGACACATTTAAGTGGTTGATTTTTTTTAAAGATCCTTTTGGGAAGACTTGAAATAAATAATTTCCAGTCAAATTAAAAATTATTTTAACAAGACTTTAAACTTTTAATTTTTCTCTGTCTATTTTTCTTGCAAATAAACAGAGTTTGTTCACTTTTCTTCAAAGAATTGTTAATGAGGGTTGAAAATTCACTATTTAAATTTTTTTTTGTCAACCTCTTCGTCTCATGTTGAAATTGTGTCACTTTTTTTTTATTAAAAATTCACAAAAATTAATTTTACACTCAACTGACACGAGTAAAAACTTGATCACTTGATGTCAATTGGATCATGACAACAATGGAATCAATTTTTTTTAAAAATTGATTCCTTTAATTTTAACAAACAGCAAACAACAATAACAAACAACAAATTTTTTTCAAGGGAATGACGACAAAGATGATGAGAAGAGAACCCCCCAAAAAATCACAATCAGAAGAATTTTACAAGAATTTCGACGAAAACAGCGAAAAAATATTTTGTTTGATGATTTGATGATATTCTTGTTTTTTTCTTATCTTTGATTGTATACAAAAAAAATCACACACGTCTTTTTTCAAATAAATTCTCCTTGTCACTCAAAACTTGTAAAGAAAGGATTTTGTAAAATTTACAAAATTTTGGGGATTGAGACTTTCAATAGATGCAATTTTTAGGGATGGAATAAAATAATAAATATTTCCATTTTCATCATAAGCATCCCCTTATCTGTCCACATGTGAGTGTGTAGTGTGTTATGTAGTCACCGTCAAATGGAGATTTAGACTCAATAAAGATAAAAAAGAGTTAATTCCACTCTCCCACCTCTTCCTTTTGTATACTTTTGTACACTCAAAATGACACAGAGAAGAGAAGAGAGAAAATTGATAGAGGTGGCCAGATTTTTTTTGAGCCAGGGATTTTAAAATTCACTATAATCAATCAATCCCTTTAATTTATTATGTTTGATCTCTTTCTCTCTCTCACCTCCAAATTTCCACACATACAACAAAACACACAAGCACAATTGATCCCCTCTCTCTCCGTTTCACTCTTTTGTAAATAATTCAGTCGGTCTTTTGTTTGTGCGGATTGATCAAATAAAAAAAATGTTTCAACTTTTTAATTTCACCTTCAATCAGTTGAGTTAAAACATTTATTTATTCGTAGAGAGAGAGAGAGAGAGGAGAATTATTTTAATTTTAGTTGAGTTGAGAGATCCACAAAATATTTTGACTGTGACACACACAAAAAAAAGAAGAAAACTTTTGACTCTTTTGTTTTCTATTGTTGTAAATTGTAGAACTTGACCCCCTCAATTAATTTTTCCTCTCTTTTGATTGACAAGTCTTTTGATTCGAGAGTTTATTTTGAAATTGAACTTTTTGTCTTTTTAAAAATTCGGATAAAACAGAGAGATGACAGAGGAGGAGGAGGGGGGGTTGGTTGATTGTTCACTGTGGAGGACTAAGTAGGTGGTGGGGTGGATTGATTCCAGGTGATGAGGAAGAATAAGGAGAATAAGAATAAGAAAGCCGGGTTCGGGATGTGTTCATGGTAGTTTAGTGACAGTGAGACGTACAACATGATTTCTCTTAGGAGGGAAGCTGTGAACTGAAGAATAAGGGTATTTGGGGCTGTCGATAGGGCATAAAGTTTTGAGCAGGCAGCATGGTTAGGGCCAAAAAAGCACCCAAAAGTACGTGTATTGTGTATGTACGTGTTGTGAGAGGGTATGGGAGTGTGTGTGTATGGAAGAGAGACGACCCCCAGAAAAAAGCCCCCCTGACTGAATCTGTCTGTCTCTTACGTTTCCTACACTGGCTTCCTTGATTTTGTATGTATGTTCATGTACAGACTTGATCTCAAATGCGAGGGGCCGATCACTCAATTCGATCATCATCAGAAATCGTCTATAAGAACCAAGAATCCGGGCGTATTTCTAGCGCATGTCTTGCTTCTCCGCATTGATTCTCGGGATTGGAGAATCAGTCCGCAAAGGGTGGAGGATTGAAAACCAAACCCAAAGACGGCAAAAGAAGAACCACACGGACGTTGTTGCAACCCCCAAACACAACACACACACAACAACCCTGCCAATCCAGCATCCAAAACTCTTCTTCTTCTCCACTACTCAACCTCACCAGTATATCCTCAATCTCTCTCTCCTACAGATCCGCATCCTTTTTCTTCCTCTCTCAGATACATTTCCACTCTTATTCTTCCCATCTCTACAATGAAACACATATATAAATTTTGTATACCTACTCCCCCCCCCCTTTCCCCCCTTTCTTAACTCTTCTCTACAATACAATTTTCCAATCCCCACCAATACTGTTCCCATTACCACCCACCCATATCACAATAACTATAACAATATACCTTCAAGATCAAAGAGAGAGGATACTATAAAATTCCTCTTCTTATTCCTCTTTCCTATGCACACACACACAACATACAACAAGAATTCATCCTTTTCTACCATGTCTAATGGGCCAACTCTAATGACCAACACAGAGTGAACATGACGCCTAATGTCAGTCTCTCTCTTCTTATTCTTATTCACCGTCACCCATTTAAAATTTTAATTATTATTTTTAACTATATTGATCCTATTAGTTTTTCTCTACTTTATTTGAGTGTCAGGGCGTACAAAATTTACAATCATTGATTTTTAATACCGGACACTATCCATTGTCCAATTTTTTGAACAAAAATAAATACAAAAAAATACCTTGATAATTTAAACATAGTTTATACAAAAACAACAACAATAATATAAATGGTAACCTATTGTCTCAATTATTTTCTTAATTGGTAAAAACAATATTTAAACTTGTAGTTTGAAACAAAACAAATACTTTTTAAATTTAATTTATTAAATGTTAACTATGCATGTGCACACTATTTACCATTTTAAAAAAATCCCCTTGTCTTTTAGAACAATGGTAAAAATGATATATATCCTTCCCATGTTATAATAATATGAGTGCCTGGATGGGAGATATACATTGTAAATGGTTTTTTATAGTTAAAAAATTGCACATAAAAATGTTTCTGGCTATAGGCAAAAGTAGAAGTGTACATAGAATGTAGAGATATGCTTTGTACATTTTTTTGTTGAGAGAGAGACTAGTCAAATATTAAATTCTCGTTGTGTATCTGTAAAGCACAGCAGCAGTCACTTCATGACCAATTCTCTTGACCATTCAGCGTGAGCTGACCACGTGTGAGGGAATGTTGTATCGTTTTTTTTGCGTGTACGTTGTTTTAGTATAGAATTAAAACAACTGCCCTGACTACTTGACTTTTCCTCCTCTATTAATTGATCTTAGTCTCTAAATGACTCCCAATTACTGAGTCCCACCTACCTACCTACCAAGCCTCTCTCTCTCTCTCTTTGTCTTGTATTCGTTCATTATATTCACGACTCTTCCAAGCCGACCTCACCCACACTTTTTCCTTGGCCACATAACCATGTCCAGTTTGTGTAATGTCTCTCTGTTTTATTCTGTATTTAATAAATAGAATTTTTTTGTCATTTCAATCTCTCTACAATTCTCTCATTATTATTATTATTCTTGTACAATATATTTTTATTCTTTGATCTCTATCTAATCCCCCCCCCCACCCACCTTTTTATAAATTTTTTAATAAGTATATTTTATATAGAAGAGTGTTGTGTATCACATAATAATTTTATTATGAATGATGACACACAAAGAGATTACACATTTTAAATGTCCAATATAATTATTTTATATGTGTGGACACTATTTTAATTCAATCATATACATGTACATATATATGTACACTGACCATTATAGAATTTATTTTTTTTGTCTATAGAAAAAAAAACTTTCTTGTCATTTTCTTTGAAATTGTTGAATATTTATTTTTTTGGACAGGTATTGAAATGACTAAGAAAGAGATTGGGAAGAGTATAAAAAAATAAATAAATAGTAAAGTTGATTTGACAAAATAAGGTATGTAGTAGAGAGTTAAATTGGACTAATAATATTTAATTTGAAAGGTAGGAAAGGAGACTCAAAAGAAAAAGAAGGGGGAGAGAAGTCTAAGACATTTTGTAATTGGGACGATAGTACAAGTCTATAGTTGGAAAAGTTTTAGGAAAAAGAAGAAGGGG
>JAQIVZ010000915.1:0-45809 GCA_034700945.1 Arrhopalites spinosus | reverse complement strand
TAGTGTTCAAATTATCGGGTTTTAAAGTGCAACTGAAGAGTGAAATTATTGTTATCTTTGTTATAAAAATATGTACAAAGTTGTCTGTCGTTTGATGGAGATCTAGTCAGAAATGAATTCCAATAAATCAAGTGCCTCAATCAATTTTATTTTGCTGTCTTTTTGCGCTTGTTCATTGTCAATTCTTTCTATCCAGTGACAAGTTGACCCATGGGCCGACGAGGTGGAGGCGGTGGACGAGGAGGAGGTGGTGGACGGCTTGAAGGTTTGAATGGCCGGTTTTTTGGAGGAGGACGTCTCATGGGTTGAGGCCTTTGAAGTCGTCTTTGACCCCTGTCCGTGGTCACTGCGTCATCTCCATTTTTATTTTCCAATCGTGCCAACCTTGCCGACTCATTGGCGTAGATGAGACCCAATAGAACCAAAATAATTGTCAAAATCTTTGATAGAAGATTCATTCGTAAAAATTATTTGTCAAAAGGCACTGAAAATAATGAAAAATGAACAAAAAATTAAATGAATTGTTGTCGTACACTTCTCACCTTAAAATTCATGTCGATCTATAAAATATTCAGAAGACTCGTTGCCAATTGAGGAGTCTCAAGAGCTTTTTAACAATTTTAAATGATTCCTAAGAGATCTTTCGGTTTTTATAGAGTGGTCACGGTGACTCAGACTGACAGATTACGCTAATTGGAATTTAACAACTTGTTCTTCCTATTCTATTTGAGATCATAAATTATGATTCATAGTAATTCCAATTTAGTGAGAGGTGCCAAGATGACGAAAGTGAATAATTGTCATTAAATAGTGCTATCAACATAGTTTTACGTAGAATTTATAAGAATCATGAGATGAATTAAAATTAGTCAGTTCATGCAGTTAAAAAAGTTCTCAATGTCACCAACTCATAAAAAAAAGTTAAAAAAGTTTTTAACTTTAAAAGTTTAAAGTTTTTTTCATGAACTGGAAATTATTCATAGTTCGTCTCAACTTGCCCAGATGCGCCCTGAAGGATGAGAACACATTGGACTTTCATAATATATTTTCATAATTTTTTTTTCTACATTCTCATTATTCTCGTATCTGAAATTCAGGAGAATAAATGTTACTTGTTATGTTAATTGTAGTCTTTTCACAGAAAAAATGTGCTTACTAGTAAAGTTTGTTAAATGAATTAAAATTGATTTTTTAAAAGTACATTATTTAGAAATACTAAATATTCCATCATGCGTAATCGTTAAAATGTCTACAGTCTACACTACGGGAGGGTTAGAAACAAAATTTATTTGTATTTGGCAAGGAATAAAACTCCCGTCTGTCGGTTCTCAAAGTGAGAATAAAATTTATTGGTTAGCTAGTCGTGCGAGTAAACAACGAGTGATTTGTTGACACCATTAGACTCAATTTTAACCCTAAAATATTACAACACTCTTCTTCATTCTAATTGATTGTGAAATACTGTACGTACAAGGTACATCAGATAAGATTAAAGTTCGGCATTCTCTGTTAATGACTAGGAGGTCATAATTTAAGTTGAAGGATAATTGACCTCAATTTTAATTACACTTTTTGGAATTTCATTTCTTTTAATGCTTACAATATTTTGTTCTAATTTTGTAGGTCACTCAAATAAAGAATAAGACAATAATTTTAGCATTTTTTTGTAATTATGGACGTCAGCATCATTTTATTATAAATGTCACCAAAATTCTTATCGCATTTAAAACCCTATTATGCATCTACCGTATAGCTCAATGTTGCTTTTGATTTGACGTAATACTATGGTACATTTCTATCATTTGATAAGGATTGCGTTGACGAGAATAGAAATTGGTGATGGTCATTGTGTTCATATTGATCTACGAGAGAGAGAGAGAGAGCTCTGTCAAATTTTACAGGTGAGATAATTAATTAGAGTATTGTGCATTTTATTTAGTTTAATAAATTATTATTTTGTATTCAGATTGTCCATTACAATAAAAAGTCACAAAGATGAGTAATCCGGAAAGAACAGGAAAAGAATTGAGTGATGTTCCACCCAACCCCCCGAGTTATTACAGTCCTCCTCCTCATAATCCGGGTTTTGACTCGACAGGTCAACCACAACAGTATCAACAGCAACCAATGCCAGTGATGACTCAACCAATGCCAATGAGCAGTTCCAACAAAATTGGAACTGTTGATTATCGTAATGACGCTCCAGGTACATTAAATGCTGGCTACAACCCAGGGCCCTACAATCCAGGGTCGTATAATCCTCAAGGTCATTCCCCGAATTTTCAACCTATTTATCAACCACAATCTATGCAGATGGGGGTCATGGGCCCTCCTCCAATTATTGTTCCAATTGTACCCACTAATGTTCCACAAGGATTGGCTTACCTGGCCTGTCTTGATCGTGTATTTATTCGACAAAAAATTGAGCTCTTGGAGATAGTCAGTGGATGCGAGACGCAGAATAAATATAAGGTAAATATTAATTAATTTTTCAGTGGAATTTAATTAATTTTGTAATTAATAAAATTTAATTTGTTTAGATATTGGATCCACAAGGACAACACATTTTTTCAGCCAAGGAGGATACAGATTGTTTGACAAGAAATTGTTTGGGAGCTATTAGACCCTTTGACATTGTCATCAAGGATGGTTTGGAACAGGAAGTGATTCATTTGTCAAGACCCTTTGCTTGTGGAAGCTGTTGTTACCCTTGTTGCCTACAAGTATAATTTATTTTATGATTTTATCAAGAGAAAAACTAAAATTGTCAATTAATTCTGTCTTTGTTTCAGTCTATAGATGTTGAAGCTCCTCCAGGAAATTTAGTGGGTCGTATTGAACAGGATTGGACACTTTGGATTCCCAAATATCGTGTCTTAAATGCTGAAGGAGAAGTTGTTCTAAGAATTAAGGGTCCTGTTTGTACAGGTACTCTCATATTGAAATTTTATAATAAAATTTTAATCTTTTATTTAGAAATATTAATTTTGCTGTTATTTCTTATTTGTAGTTTCATGTTTTAATGATGTGGATTTTCAAATCCTCTCTAAGGATGGAAGTACTGAAGTTGGTAAAATTTCAAAACAATGGTCTGGATTGGTCAAGGAATATTTCACAGGTGTAGAATTAATTACAATATTTTGAATTTTAGTTAATATTTAATTTCTAATCAATTTAACTATATTTTTATATTAAAAATGTTCAGATGCTGATAATTTTGGAATAAGGTAAATTTAATTTTTTATCATCTTGTTCATATTTAAAACAATTAATTAACGTGTAATTTAATTTGTGGATTTTTTTAGTTTTCCTATTGATTTGGACGTCAAGTAAGTTCAAAGTTATTTTGAAACAATTAATATTCCGATGATAATATTCTCAACATTTAATTAATGTACAATAATTTAAAATTATTAATTTTATGTTGTAAATTTTTTAGAATGAAGGCTGTAATGATCGGCGCTGCTCTTTTAATTGATTTTATGTTTTTTGAAAGGAATCAAAATAACAATAATAATCATCATCATAATTAAGTCTTTCTTTATATTTCTTTACATTCAAGAGTATCATTGAAGATTTTAATTTAAATAAATAAAAAACTAAATAATCTGACTGGCGTATTTATGGAACTTGACTTTCAATAATTTTTGACAATAAACTTGAAAATAATTTAAATATTTAGTCGTGTATTTATACCTCCTCAATTATTTCAATTGAATTCTAGAGCTTGCACAAGTGATAATTCAATTTTTGTGGTTTTTCTTGGAGTTATCTGTGCAAGTTCTCCCAAGTTCTCCCATGTACTTGGTTAAGCAAGAATAATTAAAAATAATTAAAAAATACAAGAAAGGTTAAGGAAATTTACAAGAGTTTGAAGTCTATACTAAACATGAGGAAGTTGAGTGTGGTTTTTTGCTGTCGTAGATAATGTCCATCCGGTCTCCTCCCTAAACCTCTACAGACAATTTTTATAGACACATTGTACAAGTGTCATTCACAAGATTATGTTCAATTAATTTTCAAAATTTTACAAAAAAAAACAAATCAGCAGTAAAATTGGTGACTAATATTTAAAATTTGAATACAAAATGTCATATCAAAACTACCCCGATCCAAATGTAGTGAATGAGACACAAAATGGAGAGCCAGAAGAAGAAGAAGATTCCACAAATCGTCAATATAATTTTCCACCACCAGCAGTTCCAGTTCCAGTTCCAGTCCAAGTCTCCAGAATGGCAACAGAAAATACAAAACTACTGGAACATCCCTTAGACAATGTGAGTACAAAATCTGATGACGTAAAAAAATTGTCACCAGCAGTAAATCCACGAACGTCTCTTCAATTGTCTCATCTCGCCACAGTGGAGCAAATTTTCATACGAGAACACATTGAAGTGACTGAGGGGACTCTGGGTTTGGGACGGAATGGACAGACAAGAAGTTTTAAAATAATTGACTCTCATGGTCATCGTCTACTCTTAGCTCAATTTGAAAAGGGGACAGGATGTCAATGGGTTCATTTGACTGTAAAGGATCGTCATGATAAACAAATTATTCGGTTGAGCATTCCATGTTTGTCCTCCTGTTGTTTTCCAGCATGCCAATGTATCACTTCAACCTCCATGAAAATTTCTTGGGAGGATGCGAGTCCAATTGGAAGGATTGAACAGAGTAATTAACCAAATAAATTTTAATATTTAAATGAGATTTATTAATTATTATTTAATTATTTTCAGGTTTCTCAATTGGCTCATTCTTGACTTGTAGTAAAAATTTCAATGTTCTAAATTCAGCAAATGAGCGTCTCTTCACAATTGTTGGGCCCAAATTTGGCAACTCAATTTGTTTCAATTTTTGTAATAAAGGAGAATTTAAAATTCAAACTGAGTCCGAAAATGGAGTAGAAGAAATTGGCAAGATTTCTAATCGTTGGCCAAATCAAGTTGAGCTTGGAAAGAGTAAGGATATGTTAGGCATCAATTTTCCCAAAGATTTGAAACCAGTGGACAAAACTTTACTCATTAGTGTTTGTATTCTTCTTCAATTGACTCATTTTTAATTAAATAAAATTATCTTGTTCATCTTGTCAATTTAATTATTTTCCACTCATTTAAATTATGTCGACAATTTTATGAATCTTATCACAAGTCAATTAAATTGAACAATAGGGATGAAAGAACAAACTGTTTTTTTTATTTGTAGTTCAAAAAATGGAATTCTAATCTAGTCAATGGAAGATAAAAAATATTTTTTATCACATCACCACACACTTTCTTACGTCATATTATCAACTAGAGATAATTGAAAATATTTTGTGGAATATTTTTAACAAAAAAAAAAAAATTAAAATGGATTCTCTAAACCTGACCACTACCCTCCTCATTTTCTTCATCCTCAGCCTCTGCTGAAGTTGTTCTGGAAGCTTTGGCTACTGGAATGGGATCTCCTTCAGAATATTCTTCTTCTCCTTCTAAAACTGGAGAGGTATCCGTCGTCATTTGATCATCAGGAATGATATTAAGTGGATAAGACTCTTCTTCCTCTCCCTCTTGTTGTTGTTGACCTTGACCCAAATCTTGACTTGGTTTGTATTCCATATCATAAAGTTCTTGTTCCTCTTCCTCGTCTTCATCCTCATCCTCCTCAGAGAATAAATTCTCTTTGCTCACCTTCGCCTGGAGATGAGGTTCGGGTAGTTGGGAGTCAAAGGTCGTGTGTTCTGGAACTCCCCATGTGGCAGATTCCATGGGAGATGAAAAAGATGGGAATTTTGAACTGCTGTCCTCAATATGCTCCACATCTTTTCCCATATAAATTGTCTCCACTTGATAATTTCGTCTGGCTCTCAAAGCAACAAGTTCACTTGCCGTCATGAAATTCGTGGCAAGGTCATCTTTTACAGAACGGAGTGGGATGAGCGGGGGTAGTCCTGACTTGAATTTGCAGGCAGCGATGGCCTCTCGGAGAATCATAATTCGAGTTTCTTGACGAATTAAAATATCTTCTAAATTAAATAATTCTTCTAGAGCGTCTTCATTACTAATTAATTCAATGTCGTCGTCAAAATCTCCACCGCCCATTGTGGTTGTGACTGAAATTGCTCCTTGTGAGACACCACCCAATTTTTTGTCCTCTTCAGCTTTTGTCTGTTTGTAAAGGAAATATTCCACGTCCCTTTGTCTTTCGATGAGGATGGCGAGGAGTGTATTATTTTCTGAATTTTCTTTGGTAAGGAAAGTGAGTCGATCTTGTGCTCTTTCAATTTCATCAGCAATCTTTTTTCTCTCTCGGTAGTGCCAATTTCGACGATTTTCTAGACGGAGGAGCTCGTCCAAAATGTCTAAATTAATTATGGCGGCACAAACATCATCCAGGTCAACCATTCGACCAAATTTTGCCATCATTTCTCTCTTGCAACGCTCTTGAGTTAATCCGACTTCCTTTTCAATTTTGTTTAGTTCTTCACGGAGACGGGTCATCATGTGACGAGCTCGTCTAGTCAAATTGATGAATAATATTTAAAATAAATTAAAGTTAAATTATTATTATTAATTTTTTACTTGTGTTTATCCCGTTCGTCATTTGTTTCAATTTTGAGCTCTTCGATTCGAATATCCAATTTTCCTATTCCGTCTTTGGGGAAGAGAACAATTTCTTTTATGTCGGGGAAATTAAGTTTCATTTTTTGAACAATTCCTCCATTAAATTCATCAAATTCATCTTCATCTAGACATCTAAAAAAACAATTAAATAATTTCTATTAGTAATTTTATAAATTATTTAATTTTAAATTAGTAATTTTAATTTTGTACTGACTGGACTTGATCAGCTTTGAGAATGACGAGACATGGGAGTTGATTCATTCTGGCCTGTTTCTTTTTTTGAACAATATGAACCTCCTCCCCAATCCTCTCTAGTCTTCCCGTGTACTTGTTGTAAATTTTTTCAACTTCTTGATAATCTCTCTCAACTTTTTGAACAACTTTTTTTTGAGCCTCTGCCTCAATCTCAAGTTGAGTTCTCTTGGCTCGAAATTCACACACTTTTTCATACAAAACATGATCCAATTGTTCTGGACAAATATTTGGATCCAATTTTTGTTTGGGCATTTTGAACAAGTCAGACCCAGAGTCCTGTGATGTCGAGTCAGAGGAGTCACCCGTTGAGGATGAACTGGAGGATAACATTTTGGACAAATTTTGATCTGAATCATCTTCACCTAAATTCAAAATTTAATTAATTATTCAATAATTATTATTGTGAATATTAATCCAATTAAATTTTACATACCTCCATTGTCCAGCCGAATTTTTTTATTGTACACTTTCCAGAGATATTCACTAAATTTTTGTTTTTCTCCAATAATGGAAGCCACCTCCTTCTGGACTTCCTGAATGGCAATCTCCATTTTATTGTACTCGGCAGTTGTTCGATTGAGTCGTCTTTTAACTCGTTCCAACTAGAAAGAAACAATTAAAAAAAATACTGTAAAATAATTTTTAAAATAAAATAAATTAAAAATTACCCGATCTTTTGCATCTTCAGTCTCAACTTGTTGAGCAATGAGTCGTTCCATGATGGATTTTTCAGTTGAGTCAAATTCTTTGACAATGTTCAATTCTTGAATTAAATTGAGCATTTTAATTGACATGAGAAGAACATCCACTTGGAGAGCGACTCTTTCATCTCGAATTTTTTCAACTCGATCATGAAAATAACTAATTAATTTATTCAGTTTTTTGAGCACAGAGTCTTGATGAAAACATCTGAATTGAAGAGTCACTTCTAGTCGTATGTTGGCTAAAGGTGTTTTAGGCTTGAAGAATGCTTTTCTAGCTTTGATAGTTGACTGATGCTCTTTTTCATGATGACCCACTTTTCCAGTATACGGTTGTCGACCTGGACCAGGTCCACCAGCACCACCAGTTTTTTTAGTCTTTTTTTTAAATGCCCTTTGTCGTTTCTTGTGCAGAGCTTCTAATTGACCTTCTTCAATGGCCACTCGCTCCTCCTCTTCTTCTTTCAATATTTCCATTTGCTGTAATTAATTCAAATTTAATTACATTTTATCAAATTATAATTAATTGATGATTATCTGTAATACCCTTTGTCTCCGTGCTGTCAATCCCAAATCTTCAATTTTTTTGGTCAATCTTGCATCAATCATGTCCCGAGTAATGTCAAATTGTTTTTCAGGCTCTTCACAAGATTCCATGTCATAAATTTGAGGAATTGGTTTTTGTAAATCGGGCGGTAATTGTCTTTGAATTTTCTTGAGTTCATGTTCCAGGTCACGACATTCTTCAAGAATTTTGTATTTTTCTTCTCTCAATTCCATCACATATTTATTGAAAGTTTTTATTTGGTCATAAATCTAAAATAATTTTTTAATTTAATATTTAATTGAGATTACATGAAAAATGAATTTTCAAAAATTACTCTTAATTTCATGTCCATGACTCGTTGACGTCTCACAGCTGTTGAGACACGTTCACCCAAATGATCTTCAGCAGTTTTTAATTTGTAGTCTCCTAAATTTTCTTTGGCATGAATAATGGTCAGAACATCAGCCTTGTCTTCATAGTCATCCGGGATTTTTTGAGCAGTTAAGTCAGCCCACTGTAAAAATTGTTATTAATTAATTAAATACTAAATAAATAACAATAAAAAAATAAATAATTTACTTCAAGTTCTCGTTCATATCGTTTTTGAAGTCGATCCTCTAAAGCACGGACTTGATGAAGAGTTCTCGTGTCATATTTCTTGCCTTCATAGTCTCCAATGAGTTCTTTAGCATGGATGCGGGTAACTTGAGTGGGTTTGATGGCAAGATGAGTGGAAGGAGCCTCCAATTCCGCCTTTTGTTGAATATCTTGTAAAACCAATTCATTGTGATTCTTTGCTAAAAGTGCCTCAAATTCATTGGTGAGGATTCGATGACGAAAAGTATGAGTTTGAGTCTCATGAGAAATGTCTTTGACAATCATGTGAAAGGTTTCTATTTCAGTAAAAAAATGATTTTGAATCTTCTCCATTCCTATTATCGACTTGGCACTCTGCCACTCATAGTGTCTGTACACCTTCTCCACACTCTTCACCAACCGCTTTTTCTTGGGCTAGAAATTTATTTTTATTATTCACAAATGCACTTTTCTTGTCAAAAAAATAATCAATGTCCAACTCACCTCACGAATAGCTGGATCAATCTCAAAACGAGAACGGGGGACACGAAATTCTTCTAATATCTCATTATTTCTACAGAAAATTCGTTTTTATTTGTAAAATTACTCATTTTCTTAAAATAAAATAATTTTTTAACCCACTTTTGAAGAAGAAATCGAAATTTTGATTTAAGATCTCGAATTTTCTTTCTCAAAACTTCCTTCTTCCCTTCAGCCAATTCCCAAAGTCTGTCCTGCTCAGCCTTGTGTTTTTGTTCCTCTAGAGTCAAGGCATTGGGGTCTTGATTGTCTTCGATTGATTCCAAGTCCTACAAATAAAGAGAGAATTTAATTAATATGAATTTTAATTTTAATTTTAAATTTTAATTAAATCTACCTTAACTTCCTCTGGTAAAATGATATTAGCTTCAGGATTAAAATTATGTTCATCAAAATCATTTTTGGGATTCCAATGATAAGAGAAAATGGAGCCATCCTCAGCCACAGAAAATAAAAATTTATTGTCAAAACTGAAAGCTAAATCAGTCACAGGACCTCGATTGGGGTCATGCATGGGAAGACAGACAAAATTGATGAGGTCATAAGGGAAAATGGTGGTGGGGAAGGGTGGCAGAGTTTTCTTTTTCTTTTTTCTTAATTTTGTCTCATCTGGCATGATAATATCCTCTGAATCATCATCCTGATTGTCGATGCTCATACTCCTTATCTCAGTCTGGGCCAGGGGTGACTCTTCTTTTTGGTGGTCAGGGGGTGGCGGGTAATAGCGGCCCATGACCCGAATTGAGCCATCCTCCATCCCAAAAATTAGGTAGTCATTATCCTGACTATTAAAAATAATTGAAATTAAATAACCAGACAATTTAATAATTAAAAACAAAATTAAAATACCTAGTTATGAAACATCGAACAGGAACATCATTATCAAAAGGAGGAGTGGGGGGCACAGAATGAAATCCCTCAGCTTCTGTTCGACTACATTTACACTCATAAATATAGCCAGCATCATAGCCCCCCACGTGAACAAAGAAATTTCGACTCATGGACGGTTCCGCAATGGATTTATTAATCCTGTAATAAACAGAGTAGACTGGACAAGGTTTTTCTGGAATGTAGAGCTCGGTCTCATCATCTGTCATCTGGAGTCTTCGATAGTGGTCAATGAGTCTATTGACTTCAACTTCTTCTTCTACAAAAGATCCTCGAGCTTTTTTGTCAACAATTTCTTTTTTCAAATCAGCCAATTTCATGTCCATCTCAATTTTTCGTTTTTCTCTTCTCTCGTCTCGACGTCGAGCCGACTTGACACTTGTGTACCACCAACGACGACCATGAAGTTTTCCTTGATTGTAACTTATATTACTGTCCAAAGATCCCCAAATGGGCTTCCGACATTCGGCAACTCGACCCCCTCTTGAGGCGATGACAAGTCGGTAGTCCTTTTTTAAAACAAAAAAAAATGAATAATTAAATTAATTACATAGAAATTTATTAATTTACTTTGATGGGATGAAAATCAATGGAGATGACGGGGAAGGGAGCGGTGATGTAGCTGAGGGGAATAATTCTTGGTTTTTGACTCTCTTTGTCTAATTCAATTTTTGAGGAAAAAATTAATCGGTCTTCCCCACAGGAATAGAGAACTCCATTGTCCTCGTCTAGTTTCAATTCATTTATTTTTTGTTTGTGAAATCGTAGAATTTGTCTCAAAATGAAGAGAAAAGGCAAATCAGGTCCGTCTGGATTGCCATGTAGGGGTTTCCGTTCTTCAACAATTTCTTCAACAACTTTTTGTATTGTAAACATTCGAACGTTGCCATCACCGAAGGATCCTATAAAGGTCACTCCTTTGGGGTCAAGTTTGAGGGGGAGCCAAATTAATTTTGTGATTGAGACAGTGTACTTTATTTTGGCTAAAACTTGTTTTGATAAATATTCAATGAGCCAAATGTGACCAGTGGAAGTCCCAACAACCATCATGGTGTACATGTTGGACAGACAGATTGCATTGATGGAACCACCTGGACAGTAAAATATTGAGGCTGGAGTGTACTCTGTGTCTTTCATTGATTGACCTATGCTCACTGTCCATACTTTACCCCAGCCGTCCTTTTTTGAAAATAAGAATTTTTTTTTTTTTATAAAAAATCATTTTTTAATAAATTATATTTTCATTACTTGAATGAACCAAGCACTCTCATCGTCACCCATTCGACGAACAACACTCATGGGCTTGGCGACTGTCGACAATTTTAATTCGTGAATTGGCTCCACTTCATATTTTCCACTGTCATCCACAATCGTGTCAGCAATGTCAATGACCTCTGACTCCCACAATTTGAGATAGCCATCCAGACCCACTGTGAGTAATTCTCCAGTCTCCAAGAGTAAAATATCTGTGATGGTGTCATCATGACAAGTTTTACCATTTTTTTGAGTTACTTGAACCACAATTAAACCACCATCCCAAACTAAAAGATTTCCCCATTCTGAGCTCGACACTATCTAAAAATATTTAATAGTATAATTAATTAATTAATTTTTCCTTCTTTAATTTTATTAAATTACTTTTCCATCAGAAAGACCAGCAAAGCCCAAAACATCCGAGATTTCAGTCTTGCCAAATCGTCCAATGAGACCTTGTAATTTGAGACCAGTAAAAGTTTGAGCCATTTTCCAAAATCGGATGTGACCAACACCACAGGTAGTTAAATGACCCGGATGAGTGGCTGAGAAGGTGGCACGATAGACATCTTGAGAAAATGCTTTGTAATGAAGAACAATTCTTTCCTTTTCCCAATTCCAAATAGTAAGAAGATAATCTGGATCCATTCCTTGACTGCACAAGTGCTCACCTGTTGGACTAAAAATGATTTATTTACAAAAATTAATTTTATTTTTAAATTTTCAAAAAATCATTAGACTCATTAAACTACCTGAAATTAACATAAGAATATCCTCTCTCCGTCCCTCTCCGAAGAACCCGATAAACTTGTTGACCTGGCCAAGTATAAATGACAATGGGAGGCTGATCCCCTTTTTCAGCCACAGCGTAGTATAGCCTTCCAGGATGAACAGCAATATGCCCAATCCCATACCCACTAGCTGACCTCCTCACCCCTATAACTTGCTCCTCTGAGATTTTGTAAAAATGAAGATAATTTCCAGTTATATAAATCAACGTGTCTTCATCCAACACATGTAAATTGTAAGGTCGGAGACAGTCATAGCCATAAGATTGACTAATATTAAAAAAACAATTTTAAATTGCCCTTTATAATTTAAATAAATAAGATGACTATATATGAAATCTCACTAAAATTTTAATATATTTGGATTAATTGTACAGTCCAGAGTGACGATGGGACCACTGATAAAGTCATCAGGATTGTAGTCAGGTTCTATCCATCCGGTTTCATCAATTTCCTCTTCCTCTGTCATTTTTTTCTTTTTGTCATGGACTCGACTCCCAACTCTTGAGCGTCTTTTCCTCTTCTTTTTTAAATCTTCCTTCTCTTTAGACTCATCTTTTTTGGCTGCTGTTCTCTCCAAAAGATTTTGCATCCCTCCATCTCCCTCTGTTTCCTCTTCAACGTCGTCATATTCTGAACCCCATGTGGTGGCTTGTTTTCTTGCATCCTCCTCCTGTTTTTTTGCTGCTTGTAAAGCCGCTTGGCCAAAATCATCCTCTACAGAAAAAATACCTAATTAAAATTGTACACTTAAATTAAACTGATTGAACTGACCTTCTGTTTTAGATCGTCTTGTATTTGAAGTTGTGTGGACGACTGAAGGTTGGCCTTCTTTAATGGATTCTCTTTCTCCGTGATGGCCATGCTCTTCTTCATTGTCTTCTCCAGATTCTTCCACATCACTCAAGGCCTCCCCTAAATTTTCTTCCTCTCTCTGTCCCTCACCTTCTTCTTCCTCATCTGTCTCTTGTTCTGATAATTCTAATTCTAATTCTTCATCTTGTTCCGACTCTTCATCTGTCGTCCCACCTGTCAAGTCAATTGGGGGGGATGATTTTCTCTCGGATTTTTGAGAGTGTGAGGATTTTTCTGACATGACTACAAACTTTTTAGTCAAAATACAGATATTAAATGTAAAATCTCCATCTTTAAACGCTGATTTAATTAAATATCACTTTTTATACCTGTTAAAATTCTATAAAAAATTAATTTATCTAGTTAGAACTCAGATTTCAATTATAAATTGAGGCACAAGGTAAAGTGGATACAAAAACGAGACAAAATAGACGAAAAGGTCATTAGAAATAATTCTCTTAGATGAGAAACCAAAATTTCTAGATTCTAATATTTCGGATGTTAACAGGTAACTACGAAAGTTTCTATAGAGACAGTGAGGAGATCCAGGTAAAATTACCTGGATCACTTGCAATTTAGAATAATACAAAATACACGTGGAGTTGATTTTCCCTTTTAAGATATGTTGCTTTGTTTTGTAGTACCAGGTGAATTTCTACAGATATGAAATTAAATCAATGCCTTTCAAAGCTCCCAATGCCTGGCAACATGAAAACGCGTTGCTTGGACACATTGAAAACATTTCCCTTGCTTTTGTTTTGTTAACTTGAAGGCTTTCTAAATATAAAAATGTAATTTTGACATTTATTTTATTTTTATTTTTGATTTTTATTTAAAATAATTGAAATTAAATATTATAGAATGAAATATTTAAATGCAAAAAAGACAAAAAATAATTTTGTCGTGTTTGTTATTAATTAAAATTATCACCCTCATTTTTCAGTGAAGTGAAGAGTTGTAATTCTTCGACAAATATTGGACATGCTTTCTTGAAGATGTGGACATGAATGAGTAAAATAGTCAATTTCTTGTTGACTACATGCCCTTGACATCAAATGTTTCCAACAAGATTGAATAAAAGAATTTGTGTAAGTAACTTCATTCAAACAACGATGAAGATTGGCTTCTTTTGGACATGAAAATATTTGATTGTTTTCTGGAAAAACAATTGATATTGTAATTTATAAAATGATTCATTTTATCTGTATCTTGTCATATAAACTGACATGTTCTATTTAGCTTAATAAAAAGGTAAAATTATTTTTAGACACGAACCCACGAAACTTGCACTGGCGGTGGTGGCAGTGTAGCCTAAACATTGACGAAATTCCTTTCTACAAAATCGATAGAGATTCATTTTCATTGATGTTTGTGAATGTTCATGTGCTTCTTGTTTTAAGGCTTGAGCTCCTCTACTGTTGTCTATTTTATGTGGCTTCCATTGTCTTTGTAAAATTATTCTTTGTTGATTTGACTTACCATCTTTCTCTCTTGTCGTTTTCCTCAACGTCATGAGATTTAATGGCCCTTTTATTTGGTCAGATGCGAGTGTAAGGGTCACCATAATGAGGGCTAATAAGCTAATTAATGTCATTCTGGGAATCATCTCAATCAGGAATGACCAATCAAAAGCACAAGAGGCACTAATTATTTTCACAAATTTTTTTTTGTTTAATACTAATCTCCACCGACACAGACACAAATGAGTCAACAAACTGTCTGTATAAATAAAAAGACAATTAATTAAACCATAATTTAATTAGTGTTCTTGTAATACCCATTGTCCTTTTAATGACATCAAACTTTTACTTTTATTGATTCAATATTATATAACTTTAAAGGTACATAGTACACATTCACATTGTATGGTACAAACACTTTAATTAAGGTTACCGGTGACTAGACATTGTTTATGTTTTTGATGGGAGTCAAAATTCAAATAAATTGAAATTGGCTATTCCTCGAATTGACTAGTACAAGGGCCTCCTTCCCATACAAATGAGACTCATACGCACGGAACACAAATAATTAAAAGTTAATTCAGTTCAGTATACCTAATCATCCACAAACTTCAATTTATAATTCAAAATTCTAAAATCATATTAGTGGTTCCTTTTAAATTAAATTCAAATATAAATTAATGTCACATAAATCAAATCCGGAATTCCCAAATTAGGCATTTACAACACATCCATGAATTGATTCTCAAATTTTCCTTATTATGTGATTAATGTGTACTTTCACTGACAACACACATCGCCTAATGTGTATTCCATGTACCTCTGTTTATTTTATAATATTTAATGAAGCCAGAATTGAACAAGCTTGTTTCCCCAAAGCAAAACCAAACAAGGCTCTACTTTTATCATAAATAAATATTTGAAAATGACAAATTACGAGTACAGATTCCTCATTTCTGGAATGTGGGTACTGGCTAATAACAAATAACACGCCATTATAAATTACAAAATTGAATAATTCCACTGTACAAATCCAACAAGGCATACCTTTAGTATTAGAGTAGTACAAATTAATATTAATTTGATTAATTTTCTGAATATTTTCAACACTGGGTCAACTGTGAAAAAAACGAGAATGGAGAATGGGGAAATATTTTAGTAAATATGTGAGAATATAATCAAGACATGCATAAGAATGAAATAATGATTATAATAATATTTCAATGTGTAAGACCTTGGCGAAATACGGAGGAAATTGCATTGGCTATAATAGAGAGAGAGAGAGAGAGAGAGAGAGAGAGATCAGGCCTGTGGGTCTATGGGTATGGGCACACGTCCGCAAGCTGGAATCCCATTGGAATTTGTGGATGCTGTCCTCGTAGTCTATTATTATATATGAAGCTCATAACTAGCCAAAGAGAAATAGAAGAGTCATAACTTATAGTCCTACAAAGAGTAAATAAATCCTAAAAAGGCCCAAGAATATAAAGAACGGAGAGCAAGAGTGGAAATGGAAATCAAGAGCGAGAGGGGTCACATATTTAAAAAAAGAGCTTTCCATTCCGAGAAAATGATCCTCTTCCATTCACCCAACTCAACCCAAATGCACCGAAGAGGGTGAAAAGGGGAAGTCTGGATAAATTCCACGGTGGTTCCCCTTTATTTATGACAATTTGGGTAGGCAAAAAGATATCGGATGTGGTGTCTTGTTTACCTTGCACCCAATTGTTCCAAGAAACCCAAAATAAACTCCTCGAGACACTCCAGTCTCCTTTTCTACACCATATAAATATTTCAAGACTATCAAACCACATTAGTAACTAACTACAAACTCAATTTAGTGGATTATACTAATGTCTATTGATTCACTCAAGAGAGAGAGAGAGAGAAAGTAAAAGAGAAAGTTGGGACAAATGTCATGATTATGGGGATTACATGGAGGGGACACCCTTCTCATGAGACAATAAATGTCCATGTCTTTTGTCTTTGTCTAGTTGAAAAACAAGTTCAAGCACCTCTGAAACAATCACAAGTTCTACAAAGAGACTTCAGATGAAAATCTTTTGGCTAGTCATTTGTTGACCTTGAAAAATTTAAATAATAGAGAATATTTTTACAAAGGAGAAAATAGTCAGAATAAAAAACAAAGGGGGTCAGGCTCAGTCTCAGTTAATTTGCTTCATCACACGCTGGACTAGATGACTGACAGTGGTTTTAAGAGGGAGACCAGAAAGCTTTTGGGAGAGATAAATAGGGAATAGTTTTCCCTTTTTGTGTCTCTACAAATGAACTTTATTCATGTCTGAGCTGGTCTTTACCTATTAAATTTCTATACACTGCTCTGCATTGGTCTCTCATTGTCATTGCCAACGGATGCTGAATTTGTGGGTGCCTACAGATACAGATAGGATGGAATTTTCTCCATGTGTAACATTTGCAAACTGGCTTGGCGCATTGACTTCCTCAGCTTTTTCTCCCCTCAGCTTTTCTCCCAGCTCTCCGCTTTCAGTTTAACTTTCTCCAGTGAAGTGAACGGCCAAACAAGGAAAAGAGGAAGGAATCAACAAAGTTTCAGAGGAACAAGGAGAAAGCTCGAGACTCAATACTTGTTTTTTTCTGGTTATTAGACGAGCCATGTGCATTACTACTTTCTCTTGTCTGTACAAAAATAGAGTAAAACATTGAATCACATTTCAATTGGCCAGTCTTATGAGTATTTTCCCCCATGTTTTTTTTATAAAAAAAGTTTTTGATCAGGATGATTAAACTTGGGGTTGGTAGGATGTACTTAGTTGTACATAAGAGGATGTGTTTGACGGACCGTTAAAGATTTTTCGGATTGAATGAACCAATCTTTTCTCTTCTCTTGTACAAAAAAGATTCACCTTTTCTCTCTTAGTAGCCATTCTAATTTGAGTGCATCAAAAGGAATTTTATGGCACATGAAATTTACTCTAAAAACCTACAATTTTTTTTGTGTATTTGATCTTTCACCCAGCATCAAATTTATTTGTGTGACGTGAAAAGTGGTTTTAAGTCATGATCGCCCCTCGTGTCAACTTTCTCCTCCTACTTTCCTTTGAGAATTTGAGAGAAAGTTGTCCCTGATTTTTATTTTTGGTGTTTTTATTTGTGGACTCCTAAAAGAGCATCAAGAGATCAAATTTCACAAAAAAAATCTTTTTTTAAAGGTGCAGTGCAGTGCAGTGTCAAAAAAAGGAAAATTAATTATTTATTGAGATGTGTGTGTGTGTCAGTGTGAGTGTTTAAATTGGAGAGTAGACAAATTAAAAAAGATGGCTAATCACAAATTAAATTTTAAAACTACAAGTGAATTCTTGACAGGTGCCTTTTCAGTTGTCAACTAAAAACGAAGGTTTGGATTCCAAAAGAAGAAGAAAAAAACAACTAAACTGACTACAGAGCTTCTTTTGAAAAAAAGAAAAAAGAGACCCGGACCCACTCTCAAGACTCTCAAGTGGAACTTTAATTGTCTTTGTCAATACAATATCACTAACGATCCAGGGTGTCAGTTGATTGTGAAGAAATCCAAAGAAAAAAGTTGTAAAGTTTCCTCAACCACAAACAAAAAAAAGTGAGACACAACGGAAAAAAAGGTTTTTTTCAGGATTCAGGAGGGGGAGGGGGGAAAGAGGATCCAAATAAAAATAACATTACAATTGCAATGAACTGACACTCACCAACTGAGAGAGAGAGAGACTGGAGAAAAAGACGGAGAAAAAAAAGAAAAAAAAAGATCAGACAGGCAGAAAGAGAAAAAAAGGGAAGGATGTCGTCTTCCTCTTCGTCATCTGTGGGTGAAAGAGAAAGTTTTAATGTTGGAAGTGTTGAGGATGGATCTGATAGTTGGACAAGTTCTCTCCCTCCATCATCGTCACTCTCCCCATCTCAACAGAGCCTGTACTCGAGCTTAAGTAACAACACGTTGAATTTGTATGAAAATTTGACTGATTGGCAAAAGTCAAAATTAGTTGATATCTCCCCGCAAGGGATTCAGTGTCTCCTCCATAGTTGGCTTCATCTTTCCCAATATCCCATTCAAGGTGAGTCCTCCCCAAATATTTTTACTCAAATCTCAACATCCGCACTTTTTTTTGTCTTGTCAGCTCTCTCAATTGTAAACATATTTCCTTTTTGCTAATAACATTGAAAAAATATGAAACCTTGACATGACAGTGAAATTGGTCATGTGAGCGTGAGCATAAAAAAATTTCATGTTATTTCATATCTCCGAAACTTTACACCAAAAAGCTCTGAAAGTTTGAAGTGCATTCACATTCACAATCAAAGTTTTTTTTTGGAGAAAGTTATTTTTAAAAACGATTATACATTTTTTTAGAAAAAATATTTAAATGCAGATAATCAAACATGACTCAAAGTTTTGGTTTGTGTATTTTTTTCCCCTCCTGTTATACCTAATTTCATTAAAATCCTGTTACAAACTGTAAATATCAAAAAAGTAACAAAAGGTTGAGGACTTGAAGTGGGGGGCGTGTAATTTTATTTCCATTTATTTGATTTATTTACACAAAGAATATTCTTAGAGTGCCTTCCATAAAATGAAATTTAAAATTCACTTGAGATGATAAAACTTCCTTTATTCTTTTTTTCTTGATTAGGTTAGTCAAATATTATATATTTTTTTACAAGATACAATCTTGCACAAAAAAAATAATAAAAGAAATATGAGGGCAATAAGTTTTTCTTCTTCTTTTACTGTGTGTAATTTTGTACAAAGAATAAAAATTTAATATGCAACTTTCCCTCATTTTTTCTCTCTCTCTCTTCTTGATGACAAATAAGCTTCAATTCAAAAAAAAACGAGAATAGAATGATGGAACACTTTTTTGGGGGAGAAAACATTTCCTATTTCTATTCACATGTTCCATTTTTCATGGACTCCCCTCTGTGAGTGTTTGTAGACTAAAAAATTATTTATTTCTTTTTTTTGGAGGCTATTCTCAACCTAGACAGCACATCTTCCTCCTTTTTTTGCGTCTTCTTTTGTCAATTTTAAAGCTCCACTTCAATACTCGTCGTTTGGTACAAGGCCCCCAAAACTTGGTTTACTTTTTCTCGGAAGCAATGAAATTAAAGGAAGTCAGTGGGTTGAGGAATTCTTTCTTGTCCGGAATTGTGTCGAGATCCTCCATAGCATGATATTTAGCTAGCCTCCTCCTCCTCCTCCATGGTCGTAGGCCCACAAAGGATATTGATACAAGGGAATAATTGAAAAGAAACATCATTCCATGTAACTACACGGATTCCCTTACTTTTTCCTTTGATTGTCAAAAGGCTAGACATGGACTTGAGGGCTTCCATTGACGTCTGTGGATTATGTTTGTCATTTTTTTATGATTTATGTAATAATACTAAAAAAAGATTTTTTTTTCTTTTTTTAAAAAAGTCATCTTGTCAATATTAATGACAGAATATCAGTATTGTACAAAATGTAAAAAAAAACGTCTCAAAATACATTATGAGAGATTTTATTTTGTACTCATATCACATTACAAGGGAACCCCTCAAGCTATTTAATTCGAAACTTGTGTATTTTTTTTTGTCAAAGATGAAAGAACTTGACATGAAAAAAAAAGAATTTTTATTATTTTCTCAAATGAATTTTATTGTGCGTGACTAATTCCGTACACTCAGTTTTAGTTTTGGAGAGAAAATAAAAGATTTTTGATTGGATTTCGTTAAACTAAAAAAAGGGGGAAAAAAGAAATAATAGATAATTGCACGCATTAAATCCGGAAAAAAATAAAGGAAAGAGGAATGAGGCTTGAATTCACTAGAGATTCATGTTCTTTGTACAATCTATTGACACGAGGACTTGAAAAGAATTGATACCGTTACCGTTGATGGGGGAGATGCTTAAGGATATTTTTAGATTTGGGTTTTACCAATAAGAATTCTTTATAGGCTATGAGTATAGACTCATGGAGTATTTGAGAGTGGGATTTTCATGTTGAGATTTTCCCACACGAGTACTCGTACAATTTCTATAGTTTATCATGCTTGACTAGTTTTTTCTTGCTTCTAATTGATTATTTTACCTGACTACTCAGTCTTCCTGTCCGGGGGATGAGATGCTTTATCTTTCTTTGCTTTCCCTCCATTTTTCCTTGTTCACTCAATCTTGTCTTGTGAAACAACTTGTTTTTCACTTTCCCTTCATGAAATAAAAATCTTGACTCACGTCATAATCAATCACACACAACCCGTCATCAGTAGGCAATCAAGTTGCCTAAAATTTGGACAGAATTTTGTTTGGCTATCAACTGTACATGTACAAACACGGTCGTCATTGTTTGGGCTGTTTTGTGTACATTTTCAAAATGTATGACGGCCCGATAAGATTATCATGGGGGATGCAGTCCCGGAGAATGGACAAGTGCCAAATTCATCCTCGTCTTTTTTTCTCTTCATCTTTATTAAAACTTTCTCTTTTTCCACCTCATGACAAGCCCAATCTTCCTCACAAGTAGAATTTTATTGGAATTAAATTTTTTCTGGCAAAAACGTTATTTTGTTTCAAAAATTTAAAATTCATTTTTGTTTTTAAAATTGTCAAAAAATTTACATAAAACATGACTGGCTTAATTTTATGTATGACCACGTCACAAATTCACTAGAGGAAAAATTAAAATTTCTTTTTGTTTTCTTTTTAACAAAGTTTTTGTGTAAGAATTAAAATTTAGTTTAGTACTTTTCTCATGTTGACACCTAAACTTAACAACCCCCCCCCCGCCCGCCCACTTTCTCTCTTGTTCATCTCTCTATGAACTAAAACGGTTAGGATAATTAGGCCATTTTAATTTAGCAATTAAATTCCCCAAAGAATTTTGAACAAAATAATATAAATAAAAGAAAATTTCTTCATTAGTCTCTAGTTAAAGTCTCAAGTCATGAATATAGTTACAAGTGTAGAAAAAAGTGATTAGGTTTTGATATAAAAAAGGGAGAATTGGGAATATGAGTATAATGAGTATATTTATGGCGGGAATTAAAGAGAAAATAATGAACATTTTGTAGCTTCCTCTCTCAATGACATTTTGGCATCAAGCCATGTTCTTACTTTCACTACACTTTTTTTGAATAGGAAAAAAAGAAGAAAAGTTTTTTGAATTCGGTTTTTTTCCACTCATCTTTCCTTCCTATTATAGTCATTGTCAAGGTTCTTTTCTTATGGGGGAAGGAGGAGGGAGGGGGGATTATTCAAGTCTTTTAACTTGAGTGTTAAATACGGAGTTTTTTGTACTCTTGTGGAAGTACATGCAACAATTTATACCTTTTGATTAGATTCCTTTTTTTCTACTTTCTTTTTATTCTTTGACTTTCTCTCTGCATACCAATGAAATTCTCTCTCTCTCTCTCTGTGCAAATGAGGTCTGACGTGTTGAGCACGCACTCATAATTACATTTTATTTTAAATCCTCTTTTTACCATTCACCGTTCCCTTTCTCTTTAATGAGGAAAGTGGAGAAAGTGGAGTGGAGAGGAGGTGTCGAGTGTTTTGACTAATTTTTTAAAAACTTGGGTTCTCTCTTTTGACTTTGAACTTTTGATGTAATTACTAATCCCAAATTTTACAACCATCTCCCTCTTTTATGTTTACATTAGCGTTCTTTGATTTCCCCTTGAAAAATAAACAAGGTCTAAATTAGTACCACCAAAGAGAAATTCGAGTTAAATAAATTGTATACAATTATGGAGAAAGCAACAAGTACAGGGCTTTGTATTTTTTTGGTAAATATTATGCACTGTAGAAATTTTTTTTATTTTTTAAAATTGACAGGGAAATATGAGTGATGCAGGAGAAAGTGGGAACAGGTGGCTGACATTTTGTGTAGACTTTCACTCGGGAATTCCATTCCTCTCTCGCTTTCTCTCTCTCGTCTGTGCTGTGGTACATGGGAATTACGTGGGTGAAAGTGAAAGACTAGACTTTATTTAACAAGTTGGAATCAAGTGAAAGTGAAGATTCAATAGTCAGTTCTTTTTTAGTCTTTTTTCTCTCTCAGCATCCTCATCTTGTGTCCTCATAAATTTTAGATTGAATTCTTTTACACCTGTATCCAGTAGAAAGCAGATGGGGAGATAGAGAAAGTTGATTTTTTTAAATGAAATTTTTTTGATTTGAGTACAAGGTAGAAAAAAATTATATGAAATTTTATCATGATAAAAAAAAACTTTAATCTTTTTTCATTTTGATACTGGAGGAAAGTTTGACTTGGTAAAATTGTAGAGCTTCTTTCTTTTCTTTTTTTTGAGGACTGGAATTTTATTCATGATGAAAATGAGTCCCAAAGGGAAATTATAAATTGATAAATTCATCGATCCATCATGATCCCCCTTCCTCAAATACAAAATTGTGTCTCGACCTTTTCAACTTCAAAAAAAAAGAAAGTTATTTTCTTTTTTTTCTACCATGTCAAAATTCATGTTTAGGTTATGTTAAAAAAATGAAGGTCCAAGGTCCAGTCATGTTGGACACACTAAGGTCTTGTAAAAGGAACAGAAGAGCATCTGCGTCTGTGACAAGAAATTTTAGTTTTTTTTATTTAGTCTATTGGAAAATTGATCATTTATTTTGACTCCATGTTAAGTTACATAAAATATTATGAAATTTCTTGTTTTTACAAAAATTCAATCCATTTTCAATTTTATTATACTTTACGACAAGCCATTTATCTAATATTACCAGGATGAGAATTATTACCAAAAAAATGAGCTCATTTCTGTAATCACATTTAAATTCCAGATGTTAAATTATTTCAAGTGAACCAGTCCCCCCAAAAAAACTTATGGGAATTGTGGATTTATGAGAACATCACTCAAAAAAATATTTTTTTAACTTTATTTTCATTCAACTTCAAGATCATTGGGTTTTCACATTTACCAAAAAAATAAAAAAAATTGTAGACTAGCTTCAAGTTCTTCCGACAAGTTGAAGAATAGAAAAAGCCATTCATTTTTTTTGGATAGGTCTCAAAGTCAAAGTTGACCGAAATTTTGACATGGAGGGAAAAAAAGATAAGTCTTGTGTGTACCTTCCTGTGTCATGAGTTGACAAGCTAGAAAATGACCATGGCAGTGAATTTAATAGGAAGACAGGAAAAAGGAAGAGAGAGAGAGAAAGAGGAGGGGGGGGGGAATCTCAATGACTTTGACACAGTCACACAGAGACACATTTTGTAAAATGAGCTCATGCGAAACCAACTCCGGTACAATAAAACAACAAAGCTAATGGTTGAGACGAGTAAAAAAACGAGACTAAAAATTCAGTCAACGAGTCTAGTGGGGGTAGTCGTATCTGTACGAAAGTAACGAACACGTTAGAGACATTTGCATGATCCTCACGACTTTCTCTTTCGTTTACTCTTCTCCCTGAACACCCACCCTCACAGTTGACTATGAAATGAGCATCTCCATAATTTTCCACACCCTTCCTCCAGTATCAGTTCTCCAGTACCAGTAGAGCCAAAAAATTTATTTACATGGAATGAGCCAGCCGAATCAACCAAAAAAATGGAGAGTGATAGCCATCTCATTTGAGAATCATTCAAATTGAAAAAAAAAGAATTCTGTTGCCTCCAGGCTTTGCCAAAGTCTACATGACAGACTGGAATATGAATCTTTTTTTTATCTTGTCATGTTTTACATTCTAAAAGGTGGATAAACATGGAGGGAGGAGGAAAGAGAAATAAATGAACTTTTGCGTGTGTCAAACTTGTCGGTGATATCTCCCTTTTCTGTCTCGTCTCATTTTAAACAGAAACAGAAAAAAATGGGAGTGGACTGGACATGATGAGAACAAGGAAGGGGGGGGGAGGAAATGTAAAGTGATGACGAGGGACAGGAAGAATAAGAATGAGACGACAAAAAAAGGACAAGATAAAAATAGAAGATGGAGAAAGTGAGACAGACAGGGCATGGAATCTTGAGAGTAAATGAGATTTTCGTTCCTTGACAAGCTAAAATGCCCTTATAATCAAACTCCCGGCGTCTCCGGGTGCTATGTTTGGAAACATGTACGTCTTTCGTGTTTTCGCGGAGGAGATTCTGGGTGAGGATAATGGAGCCGCCATGTAATAAATTTATTCAGGATAGTAAAACATAATGAGTCCTTCTTCTCATCGTTAACACAAAACTAAAAACTGTGCAAGATGCTCAACTTTATGAGACTCTGCATGACAACTTGATGACAATGACGATGATCATCATTAAGGGAGAGGGGTTGAGACATGAAAATTTCTGGGAGCATGGGGGTCCTCTGTCCTTTTTTGTGGAGAGATTTGAATATATAAAATTATAACATTGGCTAATTATTCATCTCTTCTTTATTAGTCTTCATCTCCTCCTCTTTTCACTTGATTGTGAATCACAATTTATTTTTTGCTCTTAATTATCTCAGTTCATTGTCCTTGTCTCAAGCCTGTAATTATTTTTTGGAATCTTAATTGAGACAGGGACTGGACAGTGGTCAGTTTTGAGTGCATTTTCACATTTTTATTTAATTGAGTGCATACAATTTGAGGGTCAAAGTTGATTTTGTGCTTTATTTAAATTGAGAAATTAATATTATGATAATTAAATGGAATTAATAATAAAAAATTATTATTAATAATTAAAATTATAATTATTTTGATTGCACAGGATCTTTCTGTAATGCCACATGGGACGAAATTTATTGTTGGCCAGCCACTCCAGCAGGACAAAATGTTAGTCGACCTTGTTCCGAAGTTATGAAGGATGACCCCGACATACCCAATCCAGATGAAATAATTGGTAATATTTTACAAACATTAAAAATATCTCTAGCCATGTCCTTATGTTGACAGATGACAATCTACAGAAAAAATAAATATTTAAATTTAATTTTGTAGGCTACGCATTTCGAATCTGTTCTGAGAATGGGACTTGGTTTTGGAATGGATGGACCAATTACAATGAATGTATATCGGGAATCACTGAGGTAATATTTATTTTATTTTCCTTTATCTCCCCAAATCTTCCCGGTACCGGGAGACCGGGAAAATTGGTCCTCAAAGTGGGATATTAGAATAAACAATATTTTGTTGTATTAATATTATACAAATATTTCTTCCACATCGATGTATGTACACACACACACGATACAATCGCTCGCCTCCACATTAATTCTTGAATATAAACAACACAAAGAGAGGATTTCCTTCCTTTCAAATAAAATAATGTTGTTGACAAAAAAATGTTGAAAAGATTCAATTTCAAAGCTTGTTCTTTATCATCCCAAAAAAAATGAGTACAACTGCACAAGGATATAAAAAATAATAGGCAAAAGTAAACGAAATGTAAATTTAGGATGCACTTTGATGTTGTCTGTTTCCAAAAAAAATGGGAGGGAAGCCCAACTACTAAAAATGTCTCTTTTTTTGTAAAATAAAGTGAATTTAAGTACAAGAGAAAATCCCCCAAGCTGTTAGTGCGTAGAGTAGAATGAATGGGAGAGAGAGCCGAGATGATGTTAAATTTGTTGCTCTACGTGACAGATGCTCTAAGTCTGTCACATGTTAAGTGGAGCATTTAGTTGGAGTGACAATAAATGTGATTAGGATGACACAGAGACTCTATAAAGATTCATTTGATTACAATTGTATAATTTATAGTGATGACGTCATCCACAACCTCAAAAAAAAGTCTTGTCTCTTGACTCAACTGATCCCTTGAACCAGTTGCATGTTTGAAAATTGTGAAAGCACCTCACTTGCCACAATCACAAACACAATGAGATTCAAATGTTGTACTTGACTTGTGATATCCTCATCTTATTTTTTCTCCATCGAGAGAAAGTAAAAAAAAGAAAGCAAAAAAAAGAAAACTTTGATGGCAAGACATTTGATAAATTTCCTTCGTCTTCCTTTTATAAGGCAACCACCATAAATGTCTTGGTTGATCATTTTTCATAGCATGTCATCCCACACACACCTTTCTCCCTTTTCTCTCTTGTTGTAAAATCTTTTTTGAATTTTGGTAAAAAGAGAAAGCACTTTCAATTCCTTTTCTCTCTCTCTCTCTCTCTCTCTCTCTTTTTGTTGTGCCTTGCATGAGAGATGTTGAGACAAAAGTATGATTTCATGGATGATGTTGTCAACAAAAAAAATATATGACATTATTTTATTTCACATTTTACTCCACTCCTTATTTTCCCTTGCTCTTTTTTCTTACACCAAAAAAAAATGGGGGAAGAGGCACGTAGAGGAGGGAATGTTGGACAGCAAAGCATTAAATTGACGACCCCATGACTTCCTCCTTTACATTTTAAATTATGTAGCCACAGCACTAAGGAGTAAGGAAAAGGAAAGGGAACGTGACTTGAAGGAGAAGGAGTTTTTGTCTTAAGTTGAAATTTTGTGTGGCTAATATTATAAAAAATAGAGAGAAAATAATACGTACAAAATAAATATAAATTCCTTCATATTTTTTTCTATATAGTCCTACACCTTGTAAAATGTACAGAAAAATATAAAAAGTTTTTTTTTGATCGTTTTGTCTCTTGTAGCTCCAAACGACGACAAGTAACACGGTGGCCTTGAGTCTTCTCTCTGTTCGCTACATTTATTTTGTGGGAGCCATCATTTCCTTTCTCTCTCTCTTCATTGCTCTCATCATCTTTTACTACTTCAAGTGAGTTGATTTTTTTTGTCTCCTTTTTAATTTACATAAATTTTAATTTAATGGAAATATTATTCTACAATAATAATTTAAATTGTGTGTCATTTTTTGTCGAATTTTGCGACTGTGACTGTACTAATGAAATTTTGACATGGATATTTATGTCTCAGTTTATAATTAAAGTTGTGAGAAAGAGATTTAAAATAGAAAACTTTGTCCATGAGACCCTTATCCTTCAATCTTGTTTTTGTTTCATCAAAACTTTCTCTTGTTATTTACGTATAATGTTCAAATGAGTGCGTAGGACTAAAAAGAGAAAGTCAAATGCATGTTGGTCTTATCATTTGATTAAGTTTTACCAAATTCCTAGCTTGTTGCCTGTACAAGTGAAAGTGAGAGAATTGTACACAAATTTTTGCACATGTATTATGGTCAGTCTCAAGGTTTATAATTTGAAAAATTTATTAATTGAGAAACATTATGGTTTACAACTTTGAGGGGAGGGGAGGAGTGTACAAAAAAACATGTGTGGTTTTTTTTACATATTTTTTCATCATGATGATCCCCATGAGTAATTTCTCAAGTTCTCACTTGCATTGTAAATCCTTTTTAGACACGAGATCCTTATTAAAGCTTCATTCCCTCTCTTTTGGTCTTTAACCCCCCGAAAGAATAAATTGTCATCATCTTAAAAGCAAAGTTTGGGCTAACCTCCAACATTTCCAAATATTTTTTTTTCTCCTTAGCATTCCATGCACTCGGAATCATTAAACGTGTACTTTTTATTTTTTCTAACTTGTAACTTTTGTATTAGTCCTAGTCAACATTATAAGTCATGTACGAGGAATAAAAAACTAACCTTTCAATTTAATCTAAAAATTTCAAACTTTCTCCACTTTCCAAGTACTGCAGATAATATGTACACAGAATTTTGTGCAGTGCATCAAAGTTGTAATTTTAAATGAAGTTATCATTTTCACACAAAAACTTTCTCCAATCGAAAATCCGATTTTGTTGAGAGTACAGAAGCAGAGATTATAATTTTACTTTGAAGATAGATCCTATAATAATAATTAAAATACCGAGTATTATTATTGTATCATGTTAATTACAGGTAGAAAATTAAATTATATGTAACAAACTTTACAAAACTTTTTTTTATGACCTTTAATTTTTACAATAATTTAAACCTCAGTTTTTCCAACACCAGCGGAATTCCTCCTCCAATTATTTTAAACTTTTTACTCAAATCTGGTAACAATTTAATTTTGAGAGGAAAAGTTGATAATGTTTAATTAGCTTCTAATAAATGTTTACATTTTACATTAAAATATCCAGAGTCTATCCTCACACACTGGAGTCTGAGTCTCATGGAGAAAGGTCATGAAACTCGAGTTTCTCCAGGGAAAGTTAGCCTACAAAAAAGTTAATGAACCAATAGCATGTACATTATTCCTCTCATTGCCACAATGGTTAATGAATGAACAAATGGGAGGGGGAGGGGGGGTTCCCACATGACATTGAGTTTATGGCCACTACCCTCCTTCTTAAGATTACTTTAATCTAACAGTTTTTTACACTTAAAAACTATAACGGTCATTTTTATAGTTCGCACAATTCCCATTTTTTTTGTGGTTTTTTTTATTCTATGCGAATAATGTCCATTTCACAACAACAAAAAAAGAAGTCTTTTTAATATTTTCCAAGTCTTGATTGGTTTTGATAAGGTGACACGCAATAAAATGGAGGGTTGATAAATATTAGTATCAACAAATGTAAAACTTTCCAAAGATTTGTGGAGAGTCCCTCAAAACATTAAGAACATTAAAGTTTAGGAATTGGAATTCACAATTCAGGTCCACCCATCTGAATAATGAGCAAGATGGAGGAGGAACCCTCGGAAATGGTTGTTGGAGTACATAGAATTTTAGTACAAAGTTTCATGAAGCTAATTACTATTTACTACCTTCATCACTCTACACCTGGAGGGTCCTTTTGCGACGTACATAGTCAACTCCCCTCCCCATTACAACAAAGAGAGTGTAGTCACATTAAGGGATGAGAGTTATCACTTGAAATAAAGTTTTAAACATTTTTTTCCCTCCCTCCAGTTATTAGTTGTTAGTCTTGGGGAGGCTTTAGGCCCCCCATTTTCCAGTGGAACTCATTACCAAGCTAAATCATCAACTAATTTCCATACACCCCATGTGGCCCATTCAGAGGGAGAGACATTATTTGTAGCTTTTGAGTATTGATTCCCATTTTACAAATAAACATTTTCTCTCATCAGCAACGAGTGGGAGTGGGAGATAGCTTTTCCCATGAGGGGAAAGATGAAGTTAAAGAGGAAATGGAGAGAAGATGCAATGAGAAATTTACAGATAATTTAAAATCCCTTGGCATTTATAAAATTTAATATAATTATTTTTGGAGGGCTGTAGGCTCCACTGGAATATTTATACTTTCTCTTTTCTCTCTTGTACAAAATTTTGAATATTTCTCTCTTTCTCTCGTTACTTGTCAAGAGTTGGGAAAAAAAGTTTTGTCTGAAATTATGTGACAGATTAAATATCATGAGATTTTAATTTTAAATAAACTTTTTCTTCTTTTTGTCTCTGTCAACAGATCAATCCGTTGTGACCGTATCATCGTTCACACTCATCTCGTGAGTACATTAAAAATAAAGAGTAAACAATTGTAGGCGGGAGATATTGATTTTGAATATTTTAATTAAAATAATTAATATTTTACAGATGATCTCTCTCATGCTGAGAAGCTGCTTCATGATCATCATCACCGAACCATTTATTTTCCAACGGACCAATAACTACCGCACTGTGGTAAATATTTTTAGCTTTTTTTTGTATTTGTAGCATTCACTTTTATGTATTCACATGGCCTGGACAATATTACGAAATGAGTGAAATATCAAAAAAAAAAAATTAATTAATTGAGACATCATAAAACCCCCCTGGGTCCTTTCATGACATGGAGAAAGTTTTCATTTTGTATGGAATTCTGGGAAGAGAATGACACTCAAAGTGAAAGTTTTTTTACCTGTCATTTCTATTGATAAAAAAAAGAAAGCTCATTGACTTTCCTTTTGCAGGAAAAAGTAGAGAGAGCCTTTCAAATATTTCTATTTATTTTAATTAGACAAAGTAACAGAAATAGAATATGATAAAGATATTAAATATTTCTCAATCTTTCAAGGCAATCAAAGTCAACAGAGTCAAAAATAGCATGGTTTTTTTCCTTTTGGTTATACTTATTAAAATAATTCTACTACTTACACAGGACATATAATATATTACGTATAATATTATTCTCAGTTTGAAGAATTATCAAAAAAAACTTTCAACTTTGTTCAACTTTCTCTCTGAAAATGTTTCTTGATGAATCGAGCGAGGGGAATTGCGCAAAATGATTTGCGTGATGAACCTCATTTAGTCTCAACGTAGGCAAGTAAATACATGTAATCGTTTTGACTAGACTTTCAAAAGGAAAGGCAAAAAAATAAAATAAAATATATGGTACAAGTCAAGTAATAATAGTGCTAAAAAGTTATGCTATAAATTTTATTCCTTGAGATTGTAGATTGTGGCAATTTTCACATTAATAGAATCCCTCTCTCTCTTTCTCTTGTACGCAGAAAAGTTTATAGAGGTGGGGAAGGGTTTAATTGACCATGAGATTAGGGGGAGAGATAACAGGTGGTCCTTTTTTGTGACTTTGTGTATTTTTTATACAAATTTCACTCACTAGATTTAACATAAGATTCCATGTAAAAATGTCATGATTCCTTTTATTCCTCCTCAATTTATCCCATTTAATTTAATTCCAAAGAAAAAAAAGTTTTTGATTGAAATAAATTTTCCCCAAAAAGAGAAAGTCAGGGGAGGTTACGATCCTAACATGTAAATTAGTAGGAGGATCAAAAAAGAAAGTTGAGCAATTTGACCCATTTTTTTGGAATTAAATTTGTCGAATAATTTCGACATGAACAATAAAAGAAAAATATGTCCACAGTTTTTTAATATAAAAATACAGTAAATATTAACTTGTGTACAGAGCTCTACAGATGAAAAAAAAATTGAATTATTTTTTTTGTCCTCTTGACTCTTCTCCCAAAGCAAGTCCCCACTGACAAGGGAAAAAGAGGTAGGTCAAAAAAAATTTAGAGTGAGACTGGTTTGACTTGTACCAAATAAAAAGAAATGAAAGAAATCAAAAATTGAAGAGAGTTTAGAAAAGAATTGTAGAAAGTTTAAGTACAAAGTTAGTTTTTTTTTGGGCAAGTCAATTTCATGTAAACCGTTTCCTTATGGCTTAATCTTGTGAGCGGTTCTTTGGGATAAATTTTTTTTTTTGGCCGAGGGATTGGGAAATGGTTTTAACGTGGACTGTTTCCCATAAAAATAAATTTACGAGGAAATTATATTTATAAGCTAAATTTTCCAAGTCGGCTCACCCAAAACCATCTAAAAAATTTATTTCATGGAAATTGCGCTTCAAAAAAAAAATATCCACATACCCATGGGGTCACAGACAAAACAGACACAAAATCATTTGGGAGAAGGAAAAGCGGAAGCTAGAAAAAAATGGATTCATTTGCCATCGCCATTGCCATCTGAATATTTTAACTTAGTGCCAACCATTTGGTAGAAAATGTAACATTTAAATTAATTTTATTTTTAAATAAATAATATTACTAAACTCTTTGTTATATTTATTTACCTACAAAAATGGACCTTTTTTATTTATTTAACCACTCTGTATGAATATGAAACCCCCATTAAGTTTGTATTTACATGGAAATATGATTGGTTATTTGCCATTTGCCATTTTTTTTGGTGGTGGAGAATTATTTGTACATAGTTATTTCTATTTTTTTGAGAAAAGATAAAAATTTGTATTGTCCATTTTTGTTTAGATAGTAAAGTAAATGTTTAGAAATTCTATACAAAATCCCATGAGACTCAAAAAACCTTTTTTTGTGTGTATTTGTACAGGATTTGGTGTGTAAAATTGTTTTGACTCTCCAACTCTACGCAACGGTGTCATCCATCAGTTGGATGTTTGTTCAAGGTCACTACCTTCATGCCAGAGTTACTACAAATGTCTTTGATCGTGGAACACCATTTCGTTCTTACTATTTCGTCGGTTGGGGTAAAACAAATTTTTTTACTTGTTACATATTTAATGTTTAATTAATTTAATGACATTTCACCTAAATTCACCACCCCCTTGGTTTCAAGGCAATTTGAGCGGAGAAAATCATTTTGAGGGTCATTGTCTGGAATTTTCATATTAAATTTTCTGTCACTCTCAAATCTTGAAAATCATGGGCTGTTTTATATAATGTACAGCAACAACAATAGAAATAGAAAAGCGGACTGTGTACACACGTGTAGCGATAGGAATGATTTTGAAATAGTCAAAATTGAGTGAGGAATTTTGAATAGAATATTTTGAGGGTGGGATATGAATTTTAGAAGATTTTTTTTAAAAATATAAATCCTCAATCCTCACCTTTTCCCTTTTCTTTGGGTAACTCGCACGCTGTCGCTACGCCTTGATCTGGGATTTAAATGGAGAGAGATGAAATTTTTCTTATGGTTTATATATATATAAAAATATACACGTATATTTTTATCCGTCTCGACTCAACCATCTATCAATGGATTTTGACGTGATTTAAAAGTAGAATCTTTTGAGGACAAAATCCATAATCTACAACTTTTTTTCTAGCTTGTGCATGCACAGATTAGCAATTTAAATGCTTGTTCAGTATTCACAACGGATGGTTGCCCATTTTTTTTTAGATGGAAGTTTGCCTTGGCTATTCATGAAAAGAAAAATGATTTGGTCGATTTAATAGAGACGCATTTAACTTGGATTTTATTCATATTAATATGAATTGTAATATAAATGAATGACAAAAAAAATAATCTTATTCATATTAATGAATTAAATTAAGACATTTTTAACTTTCTCTTTTCTTTGACTATTTTTGTATTTTTTTACAAATATTCTCTCCTATTTTCATTAGCCTTAGTATGTGCCGTAATACATAATTAAAATATCATCAAATTTTGAGATTGGTATTAAAACTAGTGAGCTTTTTGCATAGTTTATTGACATGAGGGATTTAATTTTTTCGCTTGCTATTTTCTCTCGAGAAAAAAAAATGGAGATCAAAGGCTCTTCATTCCTCGCCTTCAGGTTTCAGGTAGGCGTTGAGGGGGATTATTTGGAGAGGAGGGGAAGGGAGCAAGCAAAAGAGAAAATATTTCCTATCATATTTTTTCAGGCTGAAAAAATGTTTAATACATTTGAAATTTTTTTTCCATGGTTTTCTCCTGAACGAACGTATCGTTAACATTAAGAGCATGTTTGCAATGTAAAAAAAACTTTTTTTTAAAAATTTCATTGGGTGTGTCACCACTCAAGTCTCAAGTGTTGAGGCATTGAGGGTCCTCAAAGATTTGGGGAAAGTTTTCGAGAATTTCTTTTAAATGTTATTACAAATTTAAATTTAATATTATTCGTATCCCACTTGAGTCAGGTGACTCAGGTGTAGTCTGGGATGATTATGTGGGTGCAGTCATTATTATAATAATATTAAATTTAATTTTATCATCAATTTGAGCTCCAACAAATTTCAAAAAATAAATCAAGACTGGAGTGAAAAGCTGATAAAAAATAAACATTAGAATTGGAGTTGAATCATAAATAAAATAGAAAATGATAAACTAAGGGCAGGGTTCAAAATCAGGGATGAATTATTGCTGTTGTACACTCAAGTGAATTTGTCACTTGGAAAAAAAACTGTCGCCATTTTTTTTGGGCCGTCAGCCTTACAAAATAAAAAGAGAGACCAATTTTGGTAGGAGGTGGAATGTGTCTTAGAGGATGGGGAAGAAGGAGGAGTTTTTGATGAAGATAAAGCTTTTTTGACTAATGATGACATTTTTTTCCCACTCTCTGCCTCTGCAGGTCTCCCCATGATTCTCATGTTGATTTGGGTCTGTTTGATGGAACACTATCATCCAAAACATTGTTGGAAAAACTATGGACGATTGGACTACATTTGGATCATTGTGGGACCCATGTTGATTGCTCTTGTTGTATGTTTTGATGATCTTTGACATTTTATAAAATTTATTTTTAACTTACCTTCAAAATTAAGTAGAAAGTTTACACAAGTGAAAATACAGATAAAATTGTTTTTTAAATAGAGAGAGAGAGAGAGAGAGACACGCTTAAGTAAATAATGATTTTGAAATGGGAATGAGAATTCTCTAATTGGGATGAGAGAGAGTCAATGTCTTTAAATACAATTTTGTAACAAGAATCGATTTATCACTCTTCATTCCACATCTGCTCCCCCTCCCCTCCTACTCCTCCTCCTTTCTCTAGAGACTAAAATTGTTGGTGTGGTTCAAATGGAGGTTTTTGTGCTTTTTCTTGTGGTGAATGAAAAGGATGTTAGACAAAGATGCCATAAAATGTTACTCTCTCATAAATATTTTTCCCCCTCTTGATCATCTTGTTCATTTTCCTTGACCTCAACCTCAAAGAATTTAGCTGTACAAAAGAGAGAGAGAGAGAGAATTACACTCAGTGTAAATGGTAAAGTTTGGGGAAAATTCCAATGAGAAAAAAATAATCTCACTCCTTTCTCATGTCTAAAACACGGGCTATAAATTTCTTTGTTAGAAAACTTGAGAAAGACTTTCACCCTCTACACAAAAAAATTGAGGGCCACCCACAAAAAAAAGAAAGTTTGGCCTGAAAGTTTGAATAAACTTAGAATGATTTTATGCAGACGCACATTATTAAAAATATTCCTTTTGTTAAGCCCCGGCCATACACGACACATTTTTGTGAATTTATTTTTACCAAAAAAATTCTTTTGATACGTATAACCTTTTGCATTATAATGTTACAAAGTATTTGAAATGAACCATTTTTTAATTTTGTCTCTATTTTTTACAGGTAAATCTTTTATTTCTCATCAACATAATGAGAATTCTTCTCACAAAAATTCAACTCGCCACAATTTCTTCAGACTCGACACAATTCCGGTAATTTTTTTTGTCTTTTTTTCTTGTGTGTTGACATTTAACTATTAAATTGTAGAGAATTACTTTGTCCACTATTTTTAAAAAAATATATAGTTAGAGACTTGATGGGTCCCTCGGTGTGGTCTAAATTATTGCCCTGTTAATCTTGTCTATTGTCCCATACAAACAACACAAAATGTTTTTTTTGTTGTTTTGAAAAAGAGAAAAAAATAAAGGAGTGGACAAGATTAAAGGTGAATAAAGAAAATGGTTGATTTAATTATCTCATTGATTTTTTTCTCTGTATTGTCCATTTGCCTACTAAAAAAATAGGAGGGCAGTGAAAGCGACGATCGTTCTATTTCCTCTTTTTGGAGCCACTAATCTTCTTTTCCTCTACAATCCCGGGACAGGGAGTGGGGAGGCTGCCTACATGATCACCAACACAATTCTTCAGTCTTCCCAGGTAAAAGACAAGCAACATTTTTATATTCAACTCTTAACGACCTCCTCTCATCTCAAAAGAAACGGTAAATTCTTTTGTAATTGTACTCTCTCTCTCTCTCTACTTGACTCACACTCTCTACTCTTTACAAATGTTTTTTTGGTGTATTCCATCTTGTTGTTTGTACAAAACTTTTGGGAGAATAAAGTCAAGGCATATGCCATGACCACAACTTTTATCTCTTTTCCATTGTGTTTTCCTTGTTGTGTGTGGTTTCTTCATCTTACAAGAATAAGATGGAACTTTTTTATCCTCTTTTATTTACATCCAATTGATTCCCTTCTCCCAGCCCAAACTCCAGCTCCAGATCCAGCTCCAGCTCCAGCTCCAGCTCCAGCTCCAGCTACCCCTTTGCCTCTCTCTCACCGTCACAATCTTTTCCACAAATCACTAGCTCCATTTCAAAGTCCCTCTCTCTCTTTTTGTGTTCACATTCTTGCACTAGCACTTGGTATGGTTGATTTTATTTACTTTTTTTAAGAGAGAGAGAGAGATCATGAATCAAAGTCTATCTGTTCAGCTTATTCTCCAACAGTTTATTCTAGGACGATACCCCCTTTTATAGCCTTTATTCCCTTCAGCCCCTCTGCCCCACAGTCTCTCCATTCATCTCTCCCGTGTCTCTCCAATCGTCCACAACTTATCTTCCTCTTCTTTATGGACTCACACAAACCCACAAAAGGGCAAAAGAATTTTCCACGGGATGGGAAAAAATGGAGGTCAGAGAGAAATGAAATGGCGAGTCATATTTGACAAGTTATTTCATTTTTATAGACTTTTTTCCCCCATTGTCTTGTACTCTCTTGTAACTTTCTCTTCTCATTATCATACTTTTCTTTCTTGTCTTTCACTTCTACTCAACATGCATCACATGAGCTCTCTCTCTCCGCCTTTCTTTCTCTGCCAGCTTTCCATCTTTTGTATTTCTTTCTGTCAGCAGCCTCGTACTTTCTCCATCTTAGATTTTCTCTCTCTCTCTCTCTTTTTTAGTGGTGGTTTCCATTTCCGTTACGGAGAGACCAAGAGGGGAGGAGAAGAAAGGGAAAAAAAGAAAGTGTGTGGCGGGTTGCGGTTGCCAGGATGAGAAAAGAAAGTACCATGGAAAAAATAAGTCGGGAAAATTCCTCTTTTTTTCCATTTTCTCTTGTTGTCCAACTTGCACTTGTAACTTCGTGCTCAGAAAATTGAGACTAAACTCAAATTGAAGGGTTTTCTCCTGATTCGGCACTGGGTGACATTTTTTGTGTCTGTCCTTATACTTTTCCTACTCAACCCAGCACGATCCCATCTTGTCTGTTGTTCTAGAGAGAGAAAGAGAGGAAACGTGATATGGTCCTTGCCACAAGCGAGTGTCAACATGGCAAGTGAAATTTCCGCTCTCTCTCTCTCACTTTCCCTCGTGTGGTTTCTATTTGTCCATGTCAGATAATATATTGAGAGTAAATTGAGTTTGACGGGAGTAAGGAAAGGAATTGTCACCATTTTTGGTGGCCTCAATGAAAATAACTTTCTCTTCTTTTTTGATGACAATGCTTAATGAGAATAATATTCCCTTTTTTTAACTTTTAGTGTCAAAAAAGATAAAGTTTTTTTATAGAAAGTGAGAAGTGGCGTTGACAATTTTTTGAATTTTTTTTCTATTTTTTAGGGTCTAGTGGTGGCCACTTTGTACTGTTTTATTAGTAAAGAAGTACAGGAAGCGATACGGAGAGAATATCGACGATTCACTGTGAAAAGATCAGCCACCTCCATTCGCATGTCCAGGTCAACTCGTCGGAGACGCTCTAGGTAATTTTGAGAATTTAATTAAGAATTTAATTAAATATGAAAAAATGACTTAATTTTTTTATTTGATTTAGTTATGGCAATACAAATTCAATTTATTCGGACAATCCCTCAACAACAATGTTTCGAACGAGTATTCATCGGAGAGCGTCAACAATGTTGACGAAAATAAAACCGGGGACAATGACAAGAAATTCCTTAATGTGTCCACCAACATGGACGACAGCAACAAGCAGTGGAGGAATGACGACATCAACGGGGCCAACTATGACCATCACGACAACTCCACCGTCTCCAGAGACAATCAATTTTGTCGAGTCGTACGTGACGACGGTGAGGTACAATTGTGACAAGAAGAATGGCTCTTGTCCCCTCGACACTGAAAAGGAGACTAAAAAGAGTGACAGTGAAAATAATGGCATTCAACTTCCCACCTCCATCCTCCCATCACCCAGTCATGAGCCTGTGGAGTCCCATGATTTTGACCAAGTCAGGGACACTGCCAACGAGGAGGAGGGTGTCAAAGAAGAACCAAAAAATTCATCAAATCTATTTCCACCCAGTGTTCTCTAAATCCTTTTATTATTTTTTTATTTTCAACAAGTTGTTTTGGTTTGTACATAACAAAACAATTATTTTCAATTTTGTGTTCCTCTGAAAAAAATTGTGATATTCATTTTCCTTGAGTGACAAGTGACAGTTTTTTTGGACATTTGCATCTTTATTTGCCAAAGAAAAAATAATAAATTTTTTTTAATATCTTCATGTTCCTTGACACGTGTCACAATCAAAGTGATATAAATTGAAAATTTTATTGTACAACTCCTGATACTGATAATAGAAATATATCACGTGGAAGATCAAAAGTGTCCAATTTTAAAAATTGTATTTTTTAACCTTGTACCTGTAGCAGTACATATAAATACAAAATAGGAAATATTAAATAAACAACGTTAAATATTGTACCTACCCTACAAAAAAATAAATCAAATTTATTGTTGTGATAACATTTAAATAATAATAATTCTTTGTAGAGAAAGTAGAGAGAAAATTAAATGGAAAAAATATTTCTTAATTTAATTATCATTAAAGTTTTTAAAACTTGTCTTTATTTTAATGCATAAAAAAATTAAACTTAAACTTTTGTCCATTTTAAAAATTAGTAAAAGTTAATTAAATCTCCAAGAAATCACGTGTCACGTCCTTCCTTTTCCATGTGGTCAGACAAGAGAGAGAGAGAAAGAGAAAGTTAAAAAAAACTGTTGAAAAATCAAACTTTTCTCTTGAAGTTGAAAACTTTTTGTGGAGGAGAAAGTGGTCGACGCACTGAATGATTAAAGAGATTTTCCTTGAAAATTGTGCTCAACCTTCTCAACTGAAACTTTCTTTTGAATTAAGGAAAACCAAAAAGGTGAAAGTAGTGGGACATTATTACAAATAGTAGAATAAATGTAATGGCAATAATCCACAAATGGCAATGACCAGCCCTCCGCTACGATTCATATGACAAAGTGAAAATTTCTCTTCACTTGACCAACTTGAAGATCATCTAAAATGACTTCCCGCCTCCTTTACCAAATCCCAAATTCACTAAACTGATATTCTCCAATCTTAATGGTTTACGCAAGTTTTCACAATTTCATCTTCTCCAACCACAATTTCTTCTTCATCTTGTCACACACACAGGGAAAATAACGTTAGAGTATATAAATTCAATCGAGTATAAAATGAACAAGATTTCAAAATAGTTTTGACTCCCATTCTTATCATTTTAAAAAAAGAAGAAGTCCCACAAATCTTGCAACTTTTGGAATTTCCAAATGGACACAAAAGGAGAGAAAGATGATCTCAATCTAAATGGCTTGGATTGAATTGAGAATTGATGCACATGCAGTTTTCCTCCTCAAAAAAAAACAAGTCACAGCCAAAATATTTTCCTCCATACATAAAGACACTGTCAAAGTCAAAGAAAAGGGAGTGAAAGTTTGTGAAAGGCAGGATGACAAGGACAAGAAGAGAGTCTGTATATATATATATATATATATATATACGTACATGTATATTTATTTATCATCACTTTCACACTTACTTCACATTCAGCTGTCGCCTTGACTCTCTCTCTCTCTCTAGATCCATGAATTATTTTAAGAGTCGACACATACAACAAAACAAGTCAAACTCTTGGACCCCAAAAAAATACAAATGAAATAAAGACAACCCGGGTTTTGGGGTGGGTCTATCGCCTGTCATTTCCATTTATTTCTCTTTCTATAAATTTTTTATGCTCTCCATTCCCAATCCTGTCTTAACTATGTTCCCCTTATTTTTTTATGTCTGTATTTATTTCAGTCATAGTTAACCTAAGCCGGATTGTAGTCTCTCTCTTCATTTGAAGAGCTTTAGAGCCTTTGAAATTAGATCCCATGTTTAGAGCTGGAAGGGTGATCTTGAGAGTTGATTAATCTCGTGGTATTCATTGATTCGAAAATAGAGATTATCGTGTCATGTTCAACAAATAACAAATTGACCATTTCGGGATTATTGGAGATCAACCCTCTGTAGTTTTTATAATCCCCTACTAGTTTTTTTTGAAGGCCTTGACATTCATTTATTTTTCTTGTCAATTCATTGGATAAAATTGGATTTAGCTTAACTGCTCCTCTCTCTCTCTCATTCCCCATTAAATATTTTAATGTATCAAGGGACAGGTTTAGTGAAAGGAACAAAAAAAGATTTTGAGACCATCAAAACGAATCTTTCTCTCTCGCCATTTATCAATGGACTGAGACGAAGAAAGGAAAAGAAGGTCACAGAAAAAGATATTGACAGCCAATGTCGTCGTTCCTAGTCTTCACAAGAAGAAGGGACATGAAATGTCATCAATCTCTCTCTTTTCAATTCTTTTTTCACAATTTTACGTTTTATTTTTTGGTCACAAGCAGAGAGAGAGAGAGAGAGAGAAAAAAAACGTTCCAAGTTGAACTGAGCCTCATGGATTTTTTGAAATGACTATTTTCAGTATTTTCCATAGAATCACCAGAAAAAAAGATAGTCTCTCTCTCTCTTCCTTTTTTTCTCACTTGAAAATGTTTGGAGAGAGTTTGAAAAGGGGGGGGGTGCAAAAAACTCAATTTTTCTTGTACTACTCGTATTTTACCAATTTTACCACTTTTCCCCCATCCTGGTTAAGATGCTGTACGGTCTCACAATATGGATTTGCAATAAATAAGTGGGTATTTGGGGAAGAGCTTATTGAGCTTTACTTCACCTTTGACAAATGATAGTTGGCGTTTCCCATACCCGGAACTATTTTATATTTTCCCCTAGGCACTCTCATTCATTTTCTCCCAGTCGGAGTCTCGAGACAATTTTAAAAAGTTTGTATTTGCTACAGGCCACAACATTTTGGGGTTTTTTTCTTCATTTCAAAGTCAGTCCCAGCCACAGAGTCAGAGACAGACACAAATTAAATTTTCATTTATTCTTATTTTTTTCAAAACAAAAACCATCGGACTGGAGGGATTGAGAATGGAAATTGGAAATGACTGACTGTCAGGATAGACGGACATGAGAAAGAGAAAATGTTGATTTTTATGAAGTTTATCACGAAAGGTCAATCTTTATTTTTCATAGAATGGTAAAATGTCTATTAAAATAGGAGGCTAAAAATGGCAAAAGAAATAAAAGATTATTATGGATTTTTCCTTCCATGTCTCACTCTCACGACGAATCATTTTGTCTGTAGAAAGTTGTTGGGGGTTTGGAATGTTGAGGAGAAAATGATCAAGAAATTCTTGATGGTGAAAAGAAAGAGAAAGATAAATTTGATTTTGTTCTCTCTCTCTCTCTCTCTTCTTTTTGATGACAAATATTTGAGAAGAATGGAGCCACAATGAATTTACTGGTCAATTTTGTTGTAAAATGTTCCACCATTTTTTTTTCTCTGTTGACTGTCTCTGAAGATGTCCTTGGATTTCTCATAAAGTGAATTTTGGGTCGTTCAGAATCTATTTTATATTTCTAGTCATTTACAATCTTTACAATGAATCTTGTAACTGTACAATAGTCTTCTTTTTTTGTCCAACTTGTAGACTGTCCAAGGTCACAGTTTGAGTACCATTTATTTATTTTTTGGAAAGATTTGGGCAAGAGTTGCAACTGCAACCAAAAAAATGTAGTGGAGGAGCAAGTGTGACTAAAGTAGTTAAAATATTCTAAACTTTTGTAACAATTCTTGAGCTTGAATTCTCCACGAATTTATTTTTGTGGAGATTTGATTAGAGGGGAGTCTTTGTATGTGGGCAAACCAGTGGGAAATATTTTTGGGGGAATTTTGGAGAGAATAAAATGGACAGAGTGAAGACAGTGAATGGATTAGGGGCAATAAATCATATTTTGATATATCAACACACCAACACACTCCATATCTCTCCCCACAAGAGTTGATGACCAGAATAATAATCAGGAGAATCCCCACATTCATGAAGGAGAGAAAAAACTGCCAAGTGTCATCCCGTAATTTTTACCCATGCTGAGATGCTGACCATGCCATAGACGCCCCTATAGAGTTAACTGAGTTATAAGAAAAATTACAAGATTGAGAATGGAATGAAAGGAAATTTCGAGGAATCTCATGTGGGTAGGAGAGATATTTACGGCTCATTTATATTGCCACAAACTGGAGTAAGAAGAGTATGCGTAAGCTACATATTTTTGGTCAAATCAGCACAAATATTGAGTACCTGATATCTTTTCACAATGTCTTTCAAGCGAAAATTTCTCAAGCTCATTTTTACCTGACAGGTCACTGTTCATTTCACAGGGTACTTTTGGAGAGGAAGGATAAATTTTGATGGTCATGAGTGGGTGATTTTATTCTCAAGTTAATTAGTCACTTAAATATTAATTTCAACTTCAAAAATAATAAATAACGTGTGTTACGTACGGCTCATTATTCTCACTGCCGGCACTATTAAATCAATCACGTGGCAATAAATATTTTTATACACTAAAAAGTATTGGAAAAATTTTACCAATTGATGGCCGTATAATTGTCACAGGTAAATTATATACTCGTTGGAACCAAAGTGACAAGTTGTGAAACAATATGAAATAAAATAGAACCAAATTAAATTAAACTTGTTTATTTTTGGATTTAATGAAATTGGAAAGAGTTATTAGGTTGAGTTGGAGGGGCATTGAATTTGATTGAGATTGGCATCAGAGATTTTTAATTGAAAGATGAGGACCAGGTAGGACATGACCATGGCCAGACTCCCCGGGAGTAAACGCCAATTCACCGAGAACAAATTCATCCCCGTCAGTGACCACTCCCAACTTGCCATCCATTTCAAAATTCTTCGTCTCTACTCCATCCCATTCATTTAATTCCATTTAATTAACTAATTGAGGTCATTTCATTTTAATTAAAGTCATTTATTTTATTTTAAATTTTACCTGGAATTCAAAAGCGACCTCTAATTGGGAGAAATCTTGGACCAAATAATTTTGAACCATTTCTCTGCATTTGCATCTCTGGGCAATTAAATGATTAAAGTTAATTATAATTAATTATTGTACAATTAAAATTGCTACCTTTCCCTCAAATGTTTCCCCGAGGGTGACGATTTGAAGGAACAAAAGGAAACTCATCAAAGTCCCGCCCACGCTCACCCCCGAAATTTGGCCTTGGAAAACGAGGAGACTTAAAGTCCGAAAAAAATCCATGACACATTCCACGATCAATGCCACCACAAACAACCCGCCAATTTTTGAATAAATCTCAAAACTTTCTCTCAATTTCATCAACTTTCTTGTCATTTCATCCAACATCTTTTTACTTTCATCTTTCACCTTCAAATTCCCAACTCTCATTTTCATCTCAAATGACTTCTCTTCTCCCATGGCGGGGTATTCAAATATTTTCAAGTTTTTCAGTTGAGGATACAACAAACTTTCAGGTTCAGTTTTATTTTCAATTTTCCCTCCGTGGGCACTCAAAATGACTTGGAGCGCATGGTCGTATAGGGTCAATAGTTGGAGACCAAACCACATGACAAAAGTGTAGCCAAATGAGATGACCATCATGTGAGAGAAATCTGCAATCAGAGAGCCAATTGTGATGGCCCAGCGCATGAACGGGGTCAAGGATTGATCATTGGAGTTCATGACGTAAAAGTGTATAAGTCGAATGACCAGATAGACATTAAACAGCCCAATCGTCACCACAGCCAAAATCTTTTGCCCTCCCCTCCATCTCTGCGATCCCAATGGCAATGACCTGACCCCCTCGTCAGTATTGACTTGATCCAGTTGGGACATGAGTTGAATGATGAGGTCGCAGCGACACATGGCGGTGACGCGTATGATGAGGTCAGTGAGTCCGAGAGTGACGACCCAGGCCTCGCTCAAAATTAATTCGGATACGGGAACGTTTGGCCCGAATTGATGGTAACAAATGTAATAAATGATCGAGTGGGCGTAAATTGCTAGGTGCACAATTGACCACAGAAAAATCGGGTGAGACCAAGTGACCTTCCAATTTCGTGACCCAGGAATGGGCCAGTGAACGGGAAAAGTCCCAAGGGCCCACGCCATGAAGAGACAAAGGGACAAAATTTTGGTCATTTTATGGACTCACTCGTCGCAAATAACTAGAAAAATAGAACGCCAAAATGTTTTAAGAATTTTCCAAAAAAAAAATCAAAAATATTTCATGACAGTTTGTACGTCCCTCCATTTAGTTTGGCAAATTGAAATTTGCATTAATGGAAATGGAAATGACAATTAATTAGAGTTAAATGGTAGCGGGCGTGGTTCCTTGAGTTTTCTTCAGGTGGATCCGCCAACAAATAAAATTAATTGGGCGCACATCAAATGCATGACTTTATTTATTTAATTGTTTATTTTTCTCGCAACAAGAATAGAACGGTGACAATTTGATGAGTACAAAAATGAATGAAAATTAACGTTGACATTCTCTCCAGAAAATTAAAATTGCCGACCTTGATGCCTGCCAATGGAATTGACCTCATGACCTTCTTAACATATTCCCTGTAAGGTCGAATAGCTTGTCTGCCAACAGAGTCAACATTTTACAAACAGAGAGGAATTCATTTAAGGGCACACCAATTCAAAGTTTTCTCTTAAAATGAGAAATTTATTTTCAGACTGGCCGTCTACATAAAACTTGGGGAACCACAAAATTAATTAATTAAATTAAATTGTTTTTCTCTCTCCTCAACTTAAAATTTTTAAATACCCAATTTTACTCGCTGCCGGTACGTGGCAAAATGATTTTATGATAACACAATAAAAAAACAAAGCAAATACAGAATTGTACACTTTTGAAACAACCGCCATTTTATTATACTCGAGTCAATTTCCCAAGTTTTCCCATTTTTACTGAAAATGTTTTAGTTATGGGCCCCCTTTGCTCACATCTTAGTTGGTCTATTTCTGAGCCCAAACATACTTTAATTCCGATTTTATGTCTCCGACTCACAAAATTTAATTTAGTAGAATAAATTAAAGGACTAACAAAAGCAACAATTTTATTGTAGGGAAAAAGAACATGAAAGATGGAAATTAAAATGTTGGAACAATTAAATTAATTTTTGTCCTTATTTATATTTTTTCTTTTACTCTTACTAAATGGAGAGTAAAATTAAATTGCTAAAATTATAACTAATTTTTCTCGATGAGAAACACTGAAAATTTTTGCGAAAATTCCTTTAACATACAGATGCATTCACTCATCAGACAAAACCATTTCAATGCAATTAACTGAATAATTTGTGAAAAAGAATTGAAAACGACACAAAAAAAATTTAAACGAGAAAATTAAAAATTAAAATAGTCTGATTGATTTTCCACATTTATAAAGATTTATGAAATATTTGTTTTGCCTATAGAAATCTTTTATTTTGCCTATAAATTATTTTATTTTACCTATGAAACCTATTTCATAAAAACTTTATGATAGAATATATTTTATGATATACTTTATGTAGACCCCTGCTGAGAAGTCAAAAGATTTCTTTTGTGTATAAAAAAGATACGAAGATTTTTATCTGAGGAATTGTTTGACTAACTTGTCACTCCATAGCAAGAATTGACAGAAAACCCAATAAAAACCACTGATAGACGACAAAATTAAATTGGTTGAGGCACTTGATTTATTGGAATTCATTTCTGACTAAATTTCCATCAAATGACAGACAACTTTGTACACGTTTTTATAACAAAAATAACAATAATTTCACTCTTCAGTTGCACTTGAAAACTCGACAATTTGAACTTTG